>OOFC01016129.1:63479-81050 GCA_900323345.1 Pseudochromis fuscus | reverse complement strand
AAACGGGTCTGACGATCTCATTGGGGAACACACCTGTCAATAAGACTAACCACAGCTAAATCTTTCTCTATTTGACTGAATGATGATGAAAAATGTATTGATAGAGTATTTCATGGTTGAAAATTAAGATTTTGATCAGAGTTTCTTGGAGCCACCCTCTAGTGGCCATTGGGAGTAATGCACTTTTTTGCTTCCACATTGACCTTATACAGTCAACTTAAACGCATAATTGGATTTCACTGTTATCACATCAACGAAGACGTTTTTCTTGTATGATCCTCTCACATCCTCTTGAAACCTATTTCTAATCCATTCTGCTCGAACTGTTGAAATGTTATGGATTTTAATTGCCCAATTGTGTTGAAAATTGCCTTGTTTTTGAAGTTTTTTTATTTGACTGTAGCCGTGTATTTGTGGACCTGAGTCATATAACAGCGTGGCATTTTATTGACCTCTTGTCTTTTCATTTGTTCCCTCCAGGCTTTTTAGAGGTCAGAAACTGTGGCCGAATCACAACTGTAAACTGACAGTTTGTGTTTTGGCCATTTTCAGATATCGGACGTAAGCTTGTTAATGCACAGCCTCAGAGTCTCTAACCTGCAAATTTATAAATAATCTGCACACTGTAGCAGCAACAAAGAGATGCTATATGTAATGTAAACACACTCTGGAGTTCTTCAGGTGACACACTAGACTATTTACTGTTTTTTTTAATATACTAGGCTTTCCTCATCCTAAAACAACAACAACAACAACAACACTCGTATTCCTTTGATGCACCAACTTCAAAACCAGAAATAGTTTTGAGGACATGGAAAGTTCCATCATCACCATCATGAGCAGTGAAGCAGTGCCACTGTCTTTCACTGACTTCCTTTCTGGCTCACAGTCTTTGGAGATGGACTAAAATGAGTGGGTCATCTATCACAACAGAGGGGAGAGTGGTAAATTTATAGCTGTGAAAATAGGCCAGAGCGCAGCACTGATGGAACAGACAGAGTGTAATTAGGACAAGGTTAGCCTGCTCTGCACACGCGCACACATACATACACACTATTTATTTTTAATGATGTGACACACATACATACAAGAAAGTGTCAATGTGTGTGCTCGCAAACACTCTGAGGCGTTCGTCGACCGACTAATTATTATTCTATTGCTTTATTTGCAAATCCTTAAAGGAAAAACGCTGGAAAAATCTCTTTAGCGGTCATATGCAATTATTATCTTGCACATGCATATGCCTCACATATTCACACTCATTTACACCCTCGCACCTTTTTCTGGAATAATCACAGGCATCAAACACTATGCCAACTGACACTCATCTCCCTCTCCAGCATCTGATTGCCTCCCCTCCACTGGAAACTTCTTTCTTTCTTTATATAGTCAAAAAATTGGAAGTCATCTCTCTCTTGACAGTACCCTTTCTCTGTCTTCTTTATTTTTTTTTTTTTACCTGCGGTCTTTCTCCCGATTCACTGCTTCCTGTCTTTCTCTTCTCTATATTTCTTCACCTTCTCCCCGGTGCACAGTTTACAACACATTTACTCATTTTCACACCTTCCCGTTCCCTTTAGATTGCTTTCATTTTCACTGCCGTCAAAACCCACACCTTTCTCCCTGCAGCTTTTCCCTCGCTTCCGTCTGTCCCTTCCTCCTCACCAGCAGCCGTTAAGCATTCATCTGTCTTGTAACATGTAATACGCACTGCCTTTAGACACAGCACACACACACACACACACACACACACACATGGAGCTGCCCCCTGTCTTCCAGGGCAGTGCTGTAAGCCTATGGAGCAGATGGGCTCAGGGCTGACTGACTGAGCTGTGCTCTGACAAACTGCTTCTCTGTACATTGTTGCTCAGACGAGGGGATGATGTCCTTTTGCACAGTCTCTCATCTGAAATCTGGACACCCACAGACTTGCCAATCTAGAAACTGGCAACTGCTCGACAAATCTGGCTACTCACCGACTACAAAATAATACAACACGGAGGCTTTTTGATGCACAATCTAGCAATCACTTTTAATATTTCCAGGATGATTTGGTTTGTGAATGAAAATACCGAGAAGAAAAATTCGCACTTTCTCTTGCATCAGGGACCCTGTTTGTATTTGGAAATATTTTGTGCCAGGAAATGTGAAAATTGACTAAATATTTTGAAATGAGAAGGGATGAGATGTTTTTTTGGTGCTCAATATTGACAGACATGTGCTTCACTGCTAAACAAATATAGGGATGGATTACAGAGAAAAGACAGACCTGTAATAATGAAGTACTATTAGACTTGTAGATTTAACATCTTTTTCATTGTAGTCAGCTCTTTTCATCTAAATGTTTGTGCTAGAGTTTCATCCTGGATAAGTCAGCACTAATGAAACAAACATTTATTCATGTGCTGGATTTGAGTCCTTGGCCTTTGCTTGCCTATTTCCTTTTTATAGTAGTGCTGTCGTTGTACGCCACATTCAAAATCCATACTGTGTTGTACCTTTCATTTCACCAGGTTTATTTGACAGTGATTTAAGACCTGTTTTTTGTGAAATAGCTTTGTATAACATTGTATCTGAAATAACAAGCCTGTTTCAGATGTCTGAGTTTGTCTGTTTGTCCAACCAAAGAAGGATTTACTGTCATAATTTTGCATAACTGTTACATTTGAATAATTATTTAAAATATATCCTAAATTCTACAGAAAAGAAAGCGAAGAAAATAGTCTTTTGTCTTCTCTAACCCATTTAGTACCAGTGTCTTTGGGGTGACTCGACTAAAATATCAAACTGAATGTAGAGTAGTTGCAACCACTATCAGTACAATCTTGCTCCTGTGTGCTACATGTCATTATTTCCAATCTAATAATCTCTAATGTAGAAATGTATTAGTAACATTGGCCATTTTTCTGACAGACTTTTGATATTTTATTTAGTTTTTTCCCAATAATATATGCTTAACAAGGATTTGTAATATTGCGTTTGTATGGAGTTATGTATGGAGTATTGGTACTTTGTGTCCTTGTGTAAGCAAAGTATGTAAATATATCCTGAACCCTGCTTTTTAAAAAACCTAAAATACTGTTACTTTCTGGCACTGGATGATTGGATAATGAAAAAAAGATCTTGATTTAAGGCTGTGGGGCTTCTTGATTTTAATTTTTAACTAAACATTATTTGACATTTGACACATATTTTATCACATCCCCATTTTTTCTCACTGTGTGACTGACACATGATTCTACTCACTGTGACGTGAATAAGTACATCACCATAATAAATACTTCTACAGCTTCATCACAACGTTGGAAAATATTGGAGCTTGGCAAAGACACACTCCAACTTGTCTTGAGTGTGTCGCCCTCTTCTGGTTATTAGTGTGAACTGCCTGTAGCTCTGTTGTGGTGGCTGAGGAATTGAGTAAGGTCATGAATTGGACACAATGCCAAACACCCCTTTTCCCACTGGAGGAGCAGATGGCAGCTCCCCGGTGCACAAGGCAGGGAGATGCTACCACCAGACGCTCCGAGCAGGGTGTAAAGACACACACAAACACTGACACGCTAAGGTTCTTGTGTGCATGTGTTTGTGAGCACACAAATAGGATACGTGCAGATTGAGATGCACGCACGAGCACACACACACACACACGCACACAGACACACTCACTCTCTCTCTTATCTGTCCAACACCCAGCTAATAGAGGCTTGACCTGAATTCTTTAATTTCACATGTTTCAGGGTCAAAAAGCCTCTTCACCTACATTACAATACATTGCAGTGATGCTGGAGCTGGGTTGTATCATAAGTACTGACATCAAGGGGTTTACACGATGCATATACATTAGCTGTTAGATGTGCATAATAAAAATCTGATTAACATTCAGAGACTTTCCAGTGACATTTTCAGAAAAACTGTTAGTAAGTCAGAGGAAAGCAGCTGAATGTAAACATAATGAAAAACCTGCTGCCTGTCTGAACCTTTTCACTAAAGTAAAGCATCACAGCTGTCAGCAGCCACATGGACTGTGTGAAACACTGTCGCATCTCTCAGGACTTGCAATGAATGATCATCCACTAAAATCATATAGAATAAGAAATATCCATTAATACACAAATTTAGAGTGATTCCTGTCACATGGGTCGTATTCACATTTCCCATTTGTCTCATACCTGTGAATATTACTGCTTTCTCAATTTGTGGGTATAATTACTCATGAGTATTAACCATAAAAACATCAAATATTATATATGCTCACAACTTTTGACTGACAGTCTGTTCTGCCAATCAGATGATCCGACCGCCATTAATAATGCAGCGATCACTGTCATTCTGAGGCGTACTGGTTGACACTTTGAGGAGGGTATGCTAAGCTCAGCTGAGTGGCGTGTCACGACGGGATATGAGGCAGTTAGCTAATGTGGTGTAAAAGGATTTAGAGGATTTGACCCTATCAGCAGAGATGGCACTCAGAGAGGCTCTGTTAATGACACTAAATGAGTCTGTGCCTGCAGCATGCTAATAATGGTGGAATGAAAGCCAGCTTATAATTTATATGGAAATTTTTTTTTACGAATAGCTAATTACGAGAAGTGTATCAAAGTGTGTGTGTGTGTGTGTGTGTGCATACTCCCTGTAAAGGTAGCACACAAAATGTTTCAGTACTTTTTTCTGATACAGTGAATAACAATCACTTCAAATTGGCCTGGAAATTAAGTGTAATTTTTAGCTGAGCTGCTTTATCATCATATTGTCTGACTGCCAGTATGCTGCGACATGCAATCATCTCATTTTCTTCTGGTTTGAAACTTTGAAGAAAAGCACTGGAAGTTATAGCAAATATTATCACTTTTAGAAATGATTTGACGTTGGAAAAAGAAGTTTCTGGACTGCTGAGTGGTTTCCAACTTTTTTAAGAACAAGATATTGGTCTGAAAAAGTTTTTAAAGGCTTTTCATTGCAAGTTGACAGTTTAACAAGCTACAACCTGGATAAAGAAGAAAACCAATAAGGAGCAGTGATGTCCCCTCAGTGTAGTATATGTACAGGTGTAGTAGTTTATTTCATAGTAGTTTATTTTTACACCATTTTTGCAATAACAGTGCCTGCTCAAAATTAAAGTGTGGGAAGTAATATGTGGCGCACCAGATAACCCCAAGACGCCCTATAGCAAAGCAGGAGTAAATGTATTAATTTTGAATAAATTGTTGTTGGCCTGCCCAGCTGACTTTCTCTGGATTAATTAAAACTTTATTGGTTTCTCCAGGTCTGCTATAACTCTGCAGGGTCTCTAATAACACCATCTAACTTTCTCCCAGTCGAACTCTAATGCATACTGCATGCTGTCACACAATAAAACTACTTTTTAATAACAGTGGAGAAGAATTTAATGGAAATTTGTGGTATATGTATATTAAGTATGTACCGAAAGATACTAAAGATCATCTAAATGTTAGCTATTTGGACTAGGCTAACAGGAAGAGCTTAAATGAACGTGAAGGAAAAAAAATGTTCCTGGTTACATCTGCATGCGGCAGGAAAGGTCATATTTATTTCTTGGTTTTCAGATGACCTGTAATTCCAAGGTAGGATAGTTACACATTAAACTGAATTGAAAATCAATAATTGTATCTGTCTTAACCCTGAGGGAAGATTATGAGGGATATAAAACAGAGCAGAAGGACCACATTGAACCCATTTCTCAAGATCTGTAATGTTACTCACCCATCGTGACATGACTGTGCCAGGAATTTTCGTAGGTCTCACGCTGGGATGTCATGAGTTAAAGTCAAGGACAAAACTGTATATTGAACATTTTAGATCATTTAACCCGCTAATTCCCAGTGCGTCATCGGCAAAAAGGTCTGCACATGCGCTTTTGGATTACCGTAATTACGTCACGATTTGCGCGGAAATATTCCAACAGTTCCCAAGAGCTGAGATGTTGCACTTTACAATGAATATGGTGTCATTACGGTTATTTCACTGGCACCTCTCCCAGAAGCCACCAAAACAGCTGATTTACTATATAATACGTGTTGTAAGGGGGTAATAGCAGTGAAGATGAAGCAAGAATAGCAGAAAAACACAAAAACAGGTTTAAATTTTAGAGTTTTAGTGAACAAAAACACTTATATTGCACATGAATGTTAGATTTTGCATTTTAAATTTGAATTCGAAATCAAAATAAGGATAAAACGTCCAGGTGGAAATTTACAGGCTCAGGTGTTAAATGGTTAAAGGCCCTGTAAATAACTCCTGTCTCACAGTGGGTTATTAAAGAGGAGAGCCTTTTAGTCCAGTGGGATGATTAATGAAATCCAAACTTTATGTTTATACTTTTTTCTTATATTCTTCACAAACCTGAAAAATAGAAAATGAAATAAAAACAAGAAACAATCTCTTTGCTTCAATATGTCTCTCTTTTTTGCAGAAAAAAACAGCTATATTTTTCCCTCAGTATTTGTCACATATTCACATAGAATAAGGAGCTTCATATCAGTTCCCTGTGGATGCACAAATGCCACACATCACCTTTGCTCTGCCTTCACATGATCCCCCTCCATTATCATCCTTCATGTTCCATGACAAGAAATACCATCCTCGCTGCCTCGCCAGGCAGGGCATTGGCACAGCTTGACTAGGAGGACAAGGAGGTGTAGCTGCCAACTCCTGCCACCCACCACCCACCGCTCAAATCCTCTTTACTGGTTTCACTATGACAGTCTGCCCGCCATCCTTGGCTCGCCATGCAAAGATGGGACAGGAGCTTGGTCACTAGTGCCAGGGATACCCACTGGAGGTGGGAAGAGGAGAGAGAAGGAGGAAGGAGTGGAGGAAGAGAGCAAAAGAGAAACAGATGGAATAAGAGAGAATGCTACAGGCTGAAAGAAAGGGCTTTCCCAGACATTTGGCTGTGCTGCACTACAGCTAACCTGTAGGATTTGCAGTGAGTCAGACAGAGGTAGCGCCATCAGCTATCATTTTTTAAACTTTCATGAATCTGTAATCGTTTGTTTGTTTTTTATGTGAACGGCCACAGCTTTCTCCGTTGTTAGTGGGCTCTCATGAATGGGAATGTTTGTGCTATGATTAATGGTCTCCTGACCTTTTTTATGGAATGTAATTAGAAAAAAAAGAGATGTTTGTTAACTGGCTGCTGCAAAGCCCCACAAGCTATGGAGGTGTCTGGACTAACTGGTGACTGTCAGCAATTGTTCTCTTACCCATAATGTATGCCCTGACCCACCAGCTACAGCTTGTCTTTGTTCCACGCGCAGTTTTTCCATCTATTTCCAACATTTCAGCACAGATGTTCGCTGTGGGAGGCGGTGGAAAACTGGTTCATTCACTGCACAGCCCTTCAGCTACTCTGTTTGTAGGCTGGTTTGGCACATAAGTGGACATGTTTGTGTGGCTGAGCTGAAAGGCATGGTTGAGTTTGAATGTGTGTTTTGTATTCCACTATATTTATCATTTCTAAACCTCTTTCTTCCCCTTTTTCTCTCTTTTCTAGGAATCACCTTCAGGGTCATCTGTCATCTCTACTTGGCCTGGAGGTCTTCTAGAGGGTTGGACCTCCTCGCCATTATGAAAGGCTTGGGGACCAATCGTAACAGACACCTGTCTGATTCCTGCGACCCTTCCACAGGAAATTCAGAGGCCCTCTACCCTCAGAAGACCAGCACGCTGCCACGCAGCCCCTACCTGCTGAGCCCCACAATGGACCACTATGGCACCATGGATCCTCACCTTTACCCTTCAGCCAACCCAGGCTCTCTTCCACCTGAGTGCATGCTACCACTTAACAACCAGTTGTCCAACAGCAGCACCTTTCCTAGGATTCACTACAACTCTTATGACCAGTCTGACTTCTCTCCTCCTGGGGACAGCATCGGGGGAATAAGCACAGGGACCATGGGGACATCCATGTCCATGGGCATGGGAACAGGCATGGGCATGGCAGGGCTGAGTGCAAGAACACCTATGATTACAAGTGGTTCAGCAACTATATCACATCATATGACCAAGAACCAGGCGCCGCCCAGCCTGCTGGAATTTGAGAAGCAGCTACCTGGAGGCCGTGATGGATTCAGCACTTTGCAGTTTCATCGAACATCTGCTGTTGCTGCAGCCAAGCAGCGTACGGACAGTCCCGGTCGTATTCGTTACATGCTGCACTCAGTGCAGAAGCTCTTTGCAAAGTCCCAATCACTGGAGAGCCACCACATGAAGGGAAATGTAAATGGACGCTCTACTGGCAGCGGTGGAGGCTCTTCTAGCACTGAGGATGGAGGGAAGCAGAATCGCAGATCCAAAAGTAAAGACCGGGGTACAAAATCAGAGGCCACCGCCAAGCGACGGCCACGTTCCAACATGTCAGGTTACTGGAGCTCAGATGATTTGGACAGCAGCGATTTGAGCAGTTACCATAACACCATGGCCATGATGACTCTGGGACGTCCAACTGGCCATGACAGCCAGGGAGGCCAGAGCAGATACATCCACAGTGGCTACAACACCATCAGTTCTTCTAAAAGCAGCAATGAAATGAAGTATCCAGCACTTCCTGCGCCAGGGGGTGGAGGAGGTGGCGGACTGGGAGGAACAGGGAGTATGTTAATGAACGATAATGAGTATATGAAAGGAGGTTCCTGGTCTGTGTTGACCATGGGCCAACCAAGACAAGTGATCCAGAAGGGTTCAGCTACTCTGGACAGGTCCATGCTCAAATCCAAGTCCTGCCAACAGGAACTTACCTGCAACTACCTGCAGGTGGGACGAAGGGTGAGTAGGACTCAAGTGGAGGAAATGCTTGATCGAAATGACATGTGTTTAATGTATATAAATAAATCTCACCATTATAAGCTGTTAAACTGTGATAGGAAATAACATACTGAGATTGTTAAAAAAAAAAAACCTATAGACTAATTTTATCCACTTAATTGTGCCTGTAGGGGGATTGGAGCAGCTCATTAGGCCGCGGTGGGGGTGCCAATGAAATCCCATGTCGGCGGATGCGGAGTGGTAGCTATGTGAAGGCCATGGGAGACATGGAAGACAGTGACGACTCTGAGGGAAGCCCCAAACCCTCGCCAAAAACTGCTGCTCGCCGCCAGAGCTACCTCAGGGCCACTCAGCAGTCTCTGAGCGACCAGCTACCCCCACGCAAGTAAGAGATCAAACTGAGACAGAGCTCTGCTTTATGAAGCAGTACACAGCAGGACTCCACAGTAAGAGAGACAGCTTAATGATGAATTATGAAGATCAAGTTATTGTCGATAATTAGTGATTTACTCTTCAATGTGTGGCTAGAAAAAAGTCGATTTTCAGACACTTATGAGAACAGTTATAAAGACTGTTGGCAAAAACCTCTCAACAATCGAACTAAAGTTAATAAGCCACTCATTTCTGTCTGTACAGGAAGAAAACCATCAGGCCCCTCCTCACCATGCCAGTGTGTAGCACAGTACAGGCACACACAAGTACACACCGTCCACGCTGAGCTTACTCACGCATAGAAGTGGTGTCAGGCTCCCCGTTGTTGTCCACATGGCAGCCTTACTACTACCACACCTCAGCTGTGATTTACCTTCCTACTCTCACAAAGCTTCAGTCCAGCTCAGATAAAACATTACTGTAGTTTACACAAAGTGATGCTGACTTTTGTTTGCACTCAACTGGTAAATCAGCCTCATCAGTTGTGACGGACTGAGGCTGCACCTCACCTGTTTTTAGATGACATGCTTTCTGAAGCAGAGTTATTGCACAGTATTATCCAGAGTGCACAGTGAAAAAAAACACTGGTCAAATGTATCTTTTCATGAAGCAGTAGAAAATGAATTTTCAGCTGTGTCCAAAGCAAAGTTACATCAGAACTGTCATGTTTGCTAAGAACTTTGGAGCATTTACAGCATTGTGAAGTGGTCGTTACAGCTGCTGTTTGGGAGACGTTTCTATTTGAAATGACTGTTTACATGGGTTTACTGTGGAAATTCACTGATTCTAGATATTGTCTACTGTCATCGATCAGACGTTGACCCCACTGAATATGTTTTTACATTTTTGACAGTGGCTACATTCAGATACATTGTGGAAAAAATTGTTAGATCACCCTTATCATCAAAAACAATGGTTATGCAATCAAGTACTAACTCCTGTGTGTATCATGTGACTAAAACAGACAGTAAAGAAAACATAGACTGCCTAAAAGCACTGTTTGTTTATGCAGTACAGTGCTATAACTATTGATGTAAGAACATAAGTGACTTTGGTTATTATCAAGAAAACCATAGAAAATGGGTGGATATCAGCTCTTAAATTAAGCTCTTCTGAGCTATTTTTGTTGTTATCATTACATTTGTCCAAACAAATGTAGCAAAACAAGCTAATAATTTTTTCCATGATTGTAAATGCAGGAATATTATAATTCAACTACTAACTAAAAACTGTTTAGGTTACTGTTAAGAACTATTGCAGTGAGTGATGTGAGGAGTGATCACTTGTTCAATGTGAACATTAACATCAGGTTTTGGAGTTTCAAAGTGTCAGTGCCATAATCATGTATAAACAGTATTTCTGATCGGACAGGAAACAGGTGAGTGTTAATGTGAAAAGGACAAAACGAGAAGGCATCATCTGGTGAAACACGGACACTGCCAAACACACACATAAACCTATCGTAAATCATTTTATTTGTGTGGAAATTTAGGATTTATTCTTCCCTAAAGCTTTCTTTAATCACTAACCCTAACACCCCTGCCAATCCCTGATCGTCCAACCCTGCTTTCTTCCGGTGTGCGCCCACCTGATTGGCGTGAGCAGCAGAACCCTGGATTACACCTTCTTGCAGGGGGAGCTGGATGCCCTGTGGTCTCCACTCCACAGTGTGTCCTCTCTGCACCAGCTGGGCAGGTCAATGAGCAGGTCAGTGATAGGTCTATACGCCACTTCTCAGGGGCGCCGTGCAAAACACTTCTGATTGGATGATCTATCATCAATGACTTTGCACTGCCCCCCTCAGACGTCTCAAAAGTCTGCAAAGTGGAGACTCCAAATGTCAAATTCATGTCCTGCTGCCAACAACTGCTAACCTCCCTTAAGCTTGTAAATCCCATCTGCCCGGTGCTTGTAGGTGAAAAGTAGCCAAGTTTGACGCTACTCAAATTAGGGAATGAGGGGACATCTGCCTCCATAGACCACGACATGACACTTTACTGCCATGTCACTATCACTGTGTGCCAACAAAGAATATGTAAAACATGGTTACACTGATTTTCCTTTTGATTAAACCCACACCTGTTCTTTGGTTCTGGCACCATGATGGCTCTGAAAGCTGCGTACATGCCTCGCCTGACATTACTGGCTTTGCATGCTCAGATGCTAGAATTGGATGGAATTGGAACAGAGACGATATACGGACTCATAATAACTCATAAATGAAGGTGGAAACGTAAGGGATGACTTGAATAATAACCACATCCTCCTTTTTATCTCTTTCAATTCCTGGTTTTTGCTGATCACTCATTTTCTCCCCCCGATCCATGTTTCACTTCTGCCTCTCCGTCATGGTGTATGAGCACCAACTATTTTCCCATCAGTATCCATCAGTTTTCCTCCTTATATTTCACATCTTTAACACATTTTCTTCATCTAATGTTGACTCTCTCCTTTCCAGCTGTCTTCCATCTCTCAGAGAGCTCTCCAATAATCGCAGCCTGGACAACTTGGACTGCATTGGGGGTACAGGCTCATCTTTGCCACCCTGGGATGACGACGACTTCAGCCAGGCCTGCAGCACTCTGGGCAGACGTAGTTGCTTGGGACAGGTCAGTGTTTGCCTGGAAGACAGACCGGGAAAATGTAGGATGTTGTGTTTTGTCCTCTCTTAGAGGCCGACAAAGGATTTCCTACTCCTGTCTGTTTGTGTTTCCATTTCTCTCATTAGCTTAGCAGATATTTTTATAAAAACTTACGAGTACATTTGTATTTGTTCATAATTTACACCACTTAGCTCTTAGCAAAGTTTCTGCTTTCAAATCACCAGTCATTTTCAAAGACTCCTTTGTCTGCCTTGAGCTACACTCATTTCCATTGTATAATTTACATTTTCACAGATAGAGCTTGAATAACTGTAATAAAATAAGCTTCCTGTGAACAAAGAAGCTCTATTTTTCCAACTATATCTCATATTTATGTTAGGAACCTAATAACTGAATGAATAACAATGATAGTTTTGAACCTAATTTATCTACTTACATAAGCGCTATTAGCCTCTCAGTGACAAGGTCACCGAGATGATGAACAACTGTGCAAAGTAGCTTAGATCTTCCTCAATGAAATGAGGCGACGCCAGCTATTAGTGCAGCATTCGCACCCAATCTCTGACAGGTCACTCCTTTCCAACAAATTTGTGCAATAATTAAATTCATTCATTATTATTACATTTTAGAGTTGTTGAGGTCAGGCTGGGTAATTTAAACGGTTTTCCAAAACAGAATAATTTAAAGTAGGGAACACGAAACTCACCAAAATCCAAAACTTTTGCATGAGTGTGTTGATGTGTGTACGTGTGATCACCAGATTCTCTGCTTCATTTCTTTTGTGTTGACTCTTACACATTTAACACCTTATATCCTCCCATTCTGTGTGAATCATGAAGATTTTTATCATGTTTTTGACATTCACTCAGTCATTTTGTTTAATGAAGAGACATCTACAGTGTTGGTTTAAGGTGTCAAAGTCGTGCCATGGAGGAGACCCTGCAGGTTTTCTTTCCAACCGGCTCCTGAAGCAGGTGATTTTAATGGTCAGCACCTCCTTCAGTCTGAGGAAAGGAGCTAATCAGTGAGATCACCTGCTGGAGAGATGGTTGGAAAGAAAACATGTAGGGTCTCTGCCCTCCATTGCATGACTTTGACACCTGTGGTTTAAACTGATGCTTTATATTTTGGCATTTTATTTATTTATATGAAATGTATTTCTCAACTCCGGTTTCCTCCCACAGTTCAAAGATTAGTTGATTAGTCTAGATTTACAATAGGTGTGAGTATGGATGGTTGTAAGCGAGTATGGAAAATGATGCCCATGTGGATATCCATCCTCGGGGAAACCAGCACTGGTTTCCTGGGTTACATTGCTCTGTGCTCAGCAATAATTGTAACCCGTCATGCTGTTAAACTTTTGAACCTTTTGGTGTCATTTTATTTTATTTTATTGTGTTTCACAGGTGGAGACTGCCCTTTGCAGGCACTTACCTCCAGTATTCAGAGCGGCTATAATGTGAAATTAACCCACATCCTTCTCTGCCACATCACAACCGACCTTGTCCTTTTCTCCCTCTCCAGCTACGAGACCTGGAAAGGAGTATGCATTATGAAGATCGCAGTTCAGAGTCTACGTACAGAGATTCCCGTTCCCATTCTCAGGACAACCCAGAGCCTCCAGATCTGCCAATGCCAACATGCTTCCGGTCCCGCAGCCACAGCTACCTGAGAGCCATCCAGGCAGGCTGTTCCCAGGATGATGACACAGCGTCCATAGACTCAGCCTGCTCTCCACCTCCAATCGACACCACTGTTCGCACCTACAGCACCAGCACCGGTGAGTCACTGGCTGAAAAACAGATGATGCATTTTCTGGAAATGATTTTAGTTTACTTGATAAAATGGGAAGATAGAAAAGTTCTCACCTAAATATACTGTTAACAACCTGCTATAATTTCAGTGATTTCTTTATAACATACACATGCTCTGTTTTGTTTTTGGTTTGTAAACCTTGATATTTTTGCATATTTCTCACACCTTTTTCCAAACTGATGCAGTCAAGGGCCAAAATTCTTGCTTTGCTTTTGTATTTTCCATAATGTCACTTTGAATGCTTTTCATGGTCTTGGTCCCTGGTAGGACACTCATCCTCCAACATGCACACAAGAGCATATTTAGCTCAAATGCAGCCTCTTTTGCCCATGCTAGACGACCTTTCTACACAATGGAAGACATGGAAAGAACAGTTTGGCTCTTACCTGATAGCCACAGGATTGGACAAAGCCCCAAAGGAGAAACAACTAGCAATATTTCTTCAGCGTTTTGGAACAGACAGACCACGCATCCTACCCACACACACAGGTAACAATTTGAAACAGACTCTATCAATTTATCACTTCATGGACTACTAAAGAAAAAAAACCTATCAGGATAAATCTGAGGAAGTCGGTGATGCACACACAGCTGCAGATTAAATTATCAAACTAGATCACAGTCCCTCTCTGAGCAGGCACTTGATTATCACTGAGATTATCACGGGACATAATTAGAGGGCACTTCCTACCTTGATGTTGTTTTTGCAGCAGCAGAAGAACTGTAAATGTGTGAGATGACAGGCTGAGGAAAAGATGCTTTGTACTAGTGTTTCTGCTTCAGTTATTAATACCACCGAGCATCCACTCTGTGGCGCTCTTCACCACTGTTTTCAAAATACACCACAGAGCATGTCCTGCCTTACATTTTTCATTTCTATTCTGGTATTGGTGAGTATCTCCAGGATGGTTTTCATTTTCTATCAGTGTGTTTCAGTCAATTAACTGATATAAAATAAAATAGTAATCACAAGCAATTGTTAATTTTTAGAGGTAATACACAGTCATGGTGGAAGAATTTTTTTTTTTTTTACCAAACTATATGTGCATCTGACTTTAATTCTCCTTATAATTTTGATACTTTATTTTGTACATGTTATGGTACAGCCTTAAATAGTAAAACTACAGTGTACACTGCTGCCTGCACCCAAGTTCAAAATGTTTGTTAAGGTCCTTGTTCTGGATTATTAGTGCATTATTGTGTGCAACACTTCTTTGGGCATCTGATAAAGGTTTTGAGAATGGTAACTAATTTTATACTGCTGAGTATTTAATAAATATATTTAGTAAATATCAGTTACAGAAATAAAGTTTTATTTTAATTTCATCATATCCCAAATATCAGGATTAACGTTTATGATATAGTTTTCGTTACAACCACGTTTAAGTTCAAGTTCAAGTTTGGATCATTGGTCATATGCAGGTATATGCATTTTAATAATAATAATAAAAAAAATTCCATCTGATAATTGATAATATTTACAAAATGCACAACCCGTTTGCAAGAGAAGTCAATAAATAAAATAAAATAAAAACTTGAACTAACTTAAGTTTTTTAAATTAATATAGTGGACTAACGAGCTTAGAATTATGCCTACAGAAGCCCCTACCAAAATATACGCGCCGTCCCTGAATGCATCAGGAGACCTGCCACCAAGCCCTCGGTTAATTACGCCTCTAATAACTCGACAGAAATAACCATGTTACTATTACTATGTATAAAACCTAGTTTAAAGTGTACAAGAATCATGCGTAAATCCTAGTGGAGAATGTCCGAGGCGTCCCTGAAGGCATCAGGAGACGTGCCACCACGCCTCCCTCCAGCTCCCCAGACAAAACGCGTCCAGATCATAGACTGGACCAGACCCGGCGTCCCCCTCTGCACAGACAGTGCATGTCCACTAACAGCTGCACTGACGGTAGTTTGACCTCAGGACTCCGCGGTGCTGTGTGTGTATCTGAACCGGAGGGCTCGGTAAGTCATTGAACTGCGGGGTGCTAATGTTGTAGCGCTGCTCGGTAATTTAACTCAGTTTGGTTTCTTACTAACTTTAGTTTCCTAAGTACAGTAATATCCGCCGTGCAACTTTACTCTCGTTTCCTAATGATTTCCCTCATTAGGTGGTGGTCAGGTGATGCATTCATGCCCATGTTATTATTGGGATTTCCCCATCATGTGTTCGAGTCTGCTGCATCTTCCCACTTTCCACACAGATGCTTATGACTGTGTATGTGTAAATGTCTGTTTTAATGGACAGTCACGTGTTTTCATTGATGCTGCTTCTCTTTGCTGAAATGGAAAATTGGCCCTCACTGGGGATTATTGTCGAGCTGCCCCACTTTTTGTCTCACATGGGGGCTTGTGTATTGCAACATGGATTAAATCCCATTTTGAGGTCACATAAAAAAAGAGCTTTGCAGTTTTGTTGCTGTGCTGTTGTCGAACACACTTAATGTGATAATCCATTGGGATGATGATGATGATGATGATGATGATGTTGGTGAGTGGTGATAATTGCAGGCAAAAGTGTGTGTGTGTGTGTGTGTGTATGTGTGTGTCCGTTATTGGATTAAACAATACAGATTGGCAGGCAGCGGGCGACTTGGCAAGCGATACTTAGCTGTTAAATAGAGCATCACAATCCACCTTTTGTCTTTTATTGTTTCTGCATCTCATCCAGCTCCAACTGACCACATCAGATTAGCACTTCAGCCAATCAGCTTCATTTGTATTTTATTGTTGCAGTTTTACAGACTTCATCGTCATCCACAGTCTTTGGAGTTACTGAGACTGTTTGAGCACCTCCAAACTATTTTAATTTTGCACGCTTGCCACAGTGAATTAAATCAAGACAGGCGGCAGAATGGGTCAAGGTTCATTAGTGAAATTATGCGTTTTGTAATTAGGGGATTCATCCATTAAAATTAACAAGGACAAACGTTTGGCACCCAGCTCTGTTAGCTGAATTAAGGTTGGTGTGGTGGTTTGTTAAAGAGGACCTATTCTGCTTTTCCATGTTTTCTCTACAAAATATAGTTTTACAATGTTGACTGTTCATACTACACATGGATGAAGTTTGAAATCATGAAGTAAAGTGATGTTCCAGTAATCTCTATGAGAAAAGAGCTCAGACTGATGGTGTGACATATGACTGTCCACTGACTGTCGTCATAGTAACTGAATGCATTCTTCTATTCTCCTCCTGAATATTATTAGATTTATTTAATTAATGTACTGCAACATATAAATAACTGCTGATGCACACACATACTGTGCAGTCATTAACATCTTACTACCTTACTGTACCTTCAGTATTTTCCTCTTCACTGTGCATTTTCCAGCATTTCTCACATATGCACCAATTAATATGCACAGACATAGAACACATCTCACTTGCTAATAGGTGTAATATTTACCAGACACAGACGTCGTGCTGTGATGTTTCTTGTGATGAATGATGCTGCTTTCTGCTTTCACATTCTGGATCAGATTCAGACTCAATCATGTTCAGACTAGTGTGAAAAGCTTGAATTTCCAGTCAACAAAGTGATGTTGTATGTTTGGTCATCTATCTCCTTCTCCTGTGACTCTGCCAGACATTAGCCAATCAGAGGAATGTCTTGAGAACGGGGGGCGGGGGGCGGGGGGTCAAAACAGTTTCAGACAGAGGACAAAATGAGGGATTGCATAAACAGCATGTAGCCTGTGTTATACAACATTTTGAGACTGGGGAAACAATGGTATGTTTGTGTCTCAATTGGTTGTCAACATTAGGACAGTTGGACATTCACATATTATAAGAAATGGCCAACATATTTCAAACCTGCACTAAACTATAACTGAAGTAAAACTGCATGTGCTGCCTCCCCTTTGTAACTGTGGGAACTGTGGCTGGTTAATTATTTCCACACAGTCTTCCCATGGCAAACAGTGAGGG
>OOFC01016129.1:0-63459 GCA_900323345.1 Pseudochromis fuscus | reverse complement strand
CAGTGAGGGAACCACTGTGTGTGTTCTAGCATATAATTTTAATCACAGTATTCATTTTCATGCTTTTTTTCCTTTTGGTTTGTGAGTACTGCCAACACATAATGGATTAGCATGCATTGTACTGCTGATGCATCAACAAAGCACTGGGATGGTTTAAAGTGGTGAAAAACTTCAGCTGTAATACTGGTGTGGGTGTGATTGGAGCTCGGTCATGGGGTGCTTGGAAACTGTTTTCAGCTCCAGAAACGTCTCGCAGATAATTGTTTTCCTGCCTTGAAAATTGCTGGTGTGGACCAGGCGTCACAGTGGACAACAGAACCACTGTCCAGATGGCTTGGAAACAGCAGCGCTCAGTGCCCACTCAAGACTCCACTCAAATATTTTGGCATAAAGCATCTGGTTGTTTCTGTTGTTAAATTCCTTCTCGTTATGTGTGGGGTTTTTTTTTTTTTACTGAGGAGCTCCTTTACACAGATTTAGCTCAATTAAAAAGCAACAGTGTTTAGCTGCTTGTCTGTTTTATAGCTACTCTCTGTGGGACTGATGAGTGTGTACAAAAGACTTTGTTGGCATCAGTGCTATTGTCAGAATCCGCCAGACATTCAAAGATGAGTTTAGTGCTTGCACAGCTGTGTGTGTTAGAGTACTGTAAAGTAAGCAAGTGTAGGAAACAGACTGATCTGAGTATGTGTCACTTACTGTTCATCTGGCCGTTGCTGTGGCTGCAGTTTCTGGCTCACGACAGGCATTTGTCACAGATCAGCTACATTCTCTTCCACGTGATCCTACTATTTTTCTTTTTTCTCTCCGTTCATTGTTCGGTGTGATCACCGGGCCCTGTGGTTGAACTGGGAACCTGTTTGAAACTGGTTTGATCTCCTGTGTGGTTGTTCTGTGCATGTCATCATTAATCGTTATCCAGGAGAATCCCAGTGTTTAATCTCAACATGCAGGGAGGAGACAATTTGTGGTGCATGCACAGGGGGCCATTAAAGATTCATAACACAAAAAAATTTAAAAATCAACACAACGGTGGTAAGATGCATGAAATTTTCTATGTAAATGATCATTGTTTTGTGTCTTGCCGTAGACTATATATAGACTTGTGTTTTGAAGGCAGGAGTTTGTCACTTGAATATCCTCCCACAGTCCAAAGACATGACTGTTAAGTTAATTAGTGTTTTTAATAGGTGTATATCTGGGTGTGCATGGTTGTCTGTCTCTCCGCATTAGCCCTGTGATGGACAGGCAGCTTGCCCAGTGTGTCCATTGTCTCTCACCCAGTGTCAGCAGGGATAGACTCATTCACATGAGATGAGCCAAGACATTTCTGGACCATAGACCGTGCACAGAACGGATGAAGCTAACATAACGTCACCCGTTGGTTTGTGGACTCACATTTTGAAGCCAGAAGTTTGGCATTTGAATGTTGCCATGTTGGTTGTTTGGAGCCAGAAGTGACCATATTTGGATATGAAGTGAGGAGGCGGGTCTGAGTCTTGAAGCTAGGGACACTGCGCAATGTTTGAGACTCAGATTTAGGTCTGGTCTCCTCTTTATGAAGCCTAAAAAATATATATTAACTGAATATTGCATGATTGAAAGTAAAAATGCATATGGCCGCCAGGAGTATTGCACTTTTTTTGCGTCAGCCTCACTTTTTAGCTCTGATTGTTTTGTTCATTTCTGTATACAGGCTATGGTCTTAACACGCTGTCTTTTGCTGATTAGCACTTAATATACAACCGTAGCTGAGGCACTGTGAAAGTCATTGATTGAGCATTGCATTTAGTCACACATCAGAGTGCTGGAGATTTTAAATGATCATCTGATGTTGGAGCTACTGCATATTGACCTGAAAATGATTGAAGTGTCTGTACCAAATTGGTGTAAAGTTTTAAAGACACAGGATGTCAGTCTGAATGAAAGTGGTAACCCTGCTAATCAGGCTACAGATACTCAGAGATCCATCCAGAGTGGCTAAAAATAAACCTGTCAGTGTTGTCTGATGGACAAACCATGTAATTAGTGCACTATCTCCACATTACCTCAAAAATCCAGTTATTTTCTTCTTGTTTACAGTATCTGCTGACATATTTAGCCATACTGATATATTTGTGGTCGGTTCAAATCTGTTGATTTTATTTGCATGGCCTATTTATTGTGTCCAGCTCTACTACTTTATCTCGGGTCTAATCTCAGGCAGATGTCAGTTATGATATTAAGGCTTTTTTTTGTGGGTAAAGCAGATTGTGTGGTATTAAGACTTAAGGGGGAATTCTGTTCAGCCTGACGAAAGCACGATGTGACACTTTTAGAACTGCAGGACAGGTGTCCAAACACAGAGATGTCCACACACATATCTCTGCCTTTTCACGCTTGGTCACGCTGACAGTTATCCCGCGGACCTGGGATGCAACACATAGCTGCCACAACAGCAACGACCCCATTTTACCACTGTCATGAGAGAGAGCGTGGATGTTTCAGCTGTCTCTGCAAGATTTCCTGTGGCACATGCTGATCAGTGGCCATACATGTAGAGCTACAATGGGTGATGAAATCTTTCTTAAAATAATGGCTGGACTTAAATTCCTTCTAGGTCTGAGTAGATCTAGTCTAATACTATAGATGATACATCAATTCTTTATCCTATGAAGACAACTTGTTGACTTTTGTTCTTTAAACTCAACATGAAACGGCATTTTGAGAGTATCCAACTGCCATATTGTGATGCATTTCTGACAAGGACATGCAGGCAGGTGACAAAACCTTTGGAGCTATTTGATTGGACCGTTAAATAGTCAACCGTATCATAGCAACCATGGAAGAATCGTAGAAAGTGACGAAGCTAACGTGACATCACTCATTGGTTTGGGGACTTAAGTTTTGAAGCTTAGTGTTTGGTATTTCAACATCACCATGTTGGTTGTTTGGAGCCAGAAGTGCCCATATTTGGATATGAAGGGAGGAGTGAGGAGGCGGGACTGATCCTGTAACCCGAGGACATCACGCAATGTGTAGGAGCCTCAAGTTCAGGTGTAATCTCATTGGAGACCAGGCCTGTCAATCAGAGCAACCATGCCCCCAAATGTTCCTGTTTTTGAAAGTTTTTTGATTTTAAGTCAACTGCAGACAGAGATTGTTGGATCCAGCCTCCAGTGGCCATCAGGAGTATTGCACTTTTTTTGCACTCGAACCTTTTTTAGCCCTGGTTCCTTCATTCGTTTCTACATACAGTCTATGGGAAGAATACTGTGTGGGTGGGTTTTTTTGTAACTTTTGGATATGAATGATATAGAGTTAGAAAAAAAAATCTTTTGATAAGCCATCTGTACTGATGCTACACTGAACACTGCTGCCCTCTTGTGGTGAAATAGCCACACTATCTTGGTAAAACATTCGCCTGTTGTAAACAAAAGGAATTTTCTGGGATTTCTTTCTCTTTTTATAGAGACTCCATGGTCTGATATTGCCCAGAGTTTATTTATTTGTTCAATGGGTAGCATCCTGTCTCCCTCCCCCAAAAAATCATCAAGATTGTTGTATTACTTTTTCTGGAATGTTGAAAACAAACAAGCCTAACTAATACAGGCGACAACATAACCTCCCTGACAGATTGAAATATGACTGGATTGTCAGCTAATTATTTACAATTAATGGTCGCAGATTCACCCATGTTCACAGTCCCCTGTGTGTGATGTTCTTGTGTAGGCATGTAGACATAGTCCGGGTCTGGCATTGGGCCCAGTTTAGGAGTGGTTTGGGTGTCATCCCCACTGTTTACAAATCATATCAGTGTTCTGGCTTCACTGGTATGTGACCTTGAGTTCATTGGAGCGCTTCACAATGCAGTGTCACAGCTGGGACGAGGGCCAACGCTCCATGTAGTTCATGGCTCTTGACAGGTATTTTATATCTTTTGCATTAGCCTGTCAGTAGGAAATATTTTAGTGTTCCTTCTGCAAATAGAGGATTATTCCAGTAAGGCGTTTGTACACTGCTGAAGAAAGTAACAGACCACTATACAGATTCAAAAACAGAATTTGTTTGCATACAGCCCAGAGTCTGATCAATGATCATGATCTTTCGGGGTTTTTAATGTGCACTGTGCTTTGTATGAAGTTGATTAATAAATGAAAAGTCTGAAAAGCCGAGGATGTGCCAGAAGCACCTTGCAGCAGGTCACGGTGCATTGGTTCAGATGTCTGGTGAAAACAACTGACAGCGGTGTGACAAATGAACTCACAGTTAAAGAGTTTGTCTGTCGGAAAGATATGAGGTCATGTGAGTTGTGTGTCAGGTGAGGTTGCACACTCATTACAGATAAGGCTAAGACGGGGATTACAACCAACAACAACCCTTTTGTGAAGGGGTCATGGCTGCTCACATGTTTACTCCAGAGCCCTTTCAAAATCCTCGATGATTTGTCGAGATTTTTTTACCACAACGTTCAGTGGCGCAAAGCAAGGAATAAACAATGTTTCTTGCAGTGCCTCAAAGAAACACTGTTCCTCCCCAAGTTAAATTCAAACCTCAGGGTTGACTCCTGTCTGGTCATGATGTACTGTTTCTGTGCAGGGTTTTCTAATCAATAACTGAACTGTATTCAAACATGTGTCAGTGCACAGTCTTGAAATGTGCTTGCAGCGTAGTTGTCCTGTTTAAAATGGTGTGATCTGCACATTAGCTGACAACAGATTCAGATTGCGCATCCAAGAATTAAGTCTATTTTAATCACACATCTTTAAATAGAAGTCTAATTACTGTTAACATACTTTACAGGGGAACTTGTTTGTGCTGTTAAGCTGCTTTAATTTATGCAAATTTTATTTCCCTCTGCTCTGACTCCTGAAACTGTTCCTGTGTCTGTACTTACTCTGCTCTGTGGTGTTTTACTCGTCTCATGAGCTTTTCCCTGTTATTTATTTTTTCATTGGCCAGTGTCAAACAAACATCTGCTTGAGGGATCCTAACAGGCACAGGGTTCAAAATGTTAAAGTAAAAACCCTGTTTAGATTACATGTTTCAGTGTTTCAGCATCACTTCCTGCCTTTACTCTATGAAGCATTAGGGAGTTTCTATGAAGACTCTGAACATAGGAGTCTTTTTACATGGGTGTACTGTTATCTTTGACCTTCTGATCTGCATTTTATGTGACTGACATTTATGTGATATGACATTCATGGCTGAACTACACACATGGTTTTATCTGAATGCATCATGAATCCTTCTTCTCAGATGATCATTTAAATCATGTTAAAGGTAATTATTTGCTGAATGATTCTCCTCTCTAATGGACAGTTACACCTAAAAAGCAATAAATGTTGAATTAGGAAAGAAAAACAAATTTATATTTTTGTCTTTAGAAACAAGGGCGCCGCCATCTTTAACTGCATCAACCTGTGACAGCACATCCACCTCCAACATGTCCACCTCCTGGCACAGTAAACTGAACGTCCACACTGTAGTGATGCAGGAGGCACCTCACAACAAATGGTCCAGACCAGCGTCCTGACAGCAGATCAGATGTTGCACGATGGGCATCTGTGTTGTTGCCGACTGGCTCCACAACTTCTTTCAGTCTTGAGGGACATTACTGGACAGCTACGACACACTCTGGACTTGAACGCGGCGTTTAGACTCATTATGGTCTCAACTTGCCTTAATTTTAAATGTCCTCCATTTCCAAAATAAAATTTGCATTCTACCCGATTTAGAAATTCGTTACTGTCATTACTCTTCAACAGAGCTGTAAAACTCAGTTACGTAGTCATTCCAAGATGGCGCTGCCCCGTTTGGTAAATTAAAATCATAAATATGAATTTGTCGTATATGTGATTTTTAACACCTTTTTAAAATAACATTGTACTCAGAGTGTTTCTAAGATAATTTGACGCTCCAAATCATTCCTGTTTCATTCCAACATTAAGGGAAACTACCCATTGACTTCCTCATACTCACTCACTCAGGCTGGCAGAGAAGATGAGTGTATGAGAGGCTAGCTGACCATATAGCTTTGAAGCTAACTGAGCTTTTAGACCACTGTTGTGATCATTGTATCAGGCTGTTTCCTTTATGACAACAATCATTAGGCCAATGGTGAAGACAACTAGACAGAGCATCTTAACTTTTTCCAGTAAGTGCATGTCGTATAATGTACTTGACAGATTAGTCTGAGCGGTTTTACTCCCTCCTCTGTGTCTATGGTTAATGTACCTCTCTTTTATATTCTCCTTAATAGCTGGAGGGCAGGTTTCAGTCTGGTGTTGCTGCAGATGAATGTCCCTCTTTAACTGTTTAACCATATTTAAGAGTCAGGTGGTTGGCAAATTGCTTTACTGATTTTTATCACCTGCCTTATGATCGGGGTTGTGAAGTGTGGGGTGTGTGATTTCATTGGTCACCTGTGTGGAGTGGTGTGTTTGCTCAGTGTTCTGCCTGATTTGATTTTCCACTTTGCTTCACTGATTCTGCTGGTGTCCCTGCTTTCATGCAGCAGTGTCCCGGTGTATTTTTACACAGCTGAGGAGTTGTGCTCTGGGTACACTGTGAATACCTGCGAGTTCTTCTTGGGCAACGCTTTAGGCCGTGTTCGGTACCACTCGTATATTTTCTGCAATTGTTTTGTTCTCAGAATCCCCACCAGTGACCAACCCACGAAGCTTTGCAACAACAGATCTGTCAAATGATATTCTTCCCTCCTCATGTCTCTCCCTCTTCTTCTCTGCAGTCTCTACATGCATAACCACCTGTAAGAAGGTCGCTCCTCCGCCAGTGCCGCCTCGCACAACCTCCAAGCCCTACATCTCGGTGACGGTACAGAGCAGCACAGAGTCGGCCCAGGACAACTACTTGGACCAGCAGGACAGGAGGTCGGAGGTCAACAGCCAGTCTAGCCACGCTCACAGCAACTCCTCTGACAGCCTCGACAGCACGCGTGCCAACAGCCTGGCCCGGGGTATTCCACGTCCTCCGCACATAATCCCCACTCCCATTGCCATCCCGAGAGAGCCACTCGCCCCCGCCACCGCCAATGCTTCCACTGAGACGAGTGACTCGGCAGTCCAGCTCGAATCCATGAAATCAGGATTCAATAAAGCGAACCTTGTGGCAGAGGAGCCCGTTGTAGCCCCGGTACCCAGGCGGAAACTGTCCTCCATTGGCATACAGGTAGGTGGGGGGCTGGTGTGCCACTCTCGCCCTGACTATCTAGGGCTTGTGGAGCAGACTCAGCAATGTTACTAAACATAAAAGCATGTGTGCTCACAAGCTAAAGGTCTCATTACTGTGAGGTTCACTCTGTCATTACAGCTGTGTGTCTGTCATTAGAGCTGGATGTAGGCTGTGGTCGGGGAAAAAAGTGGGTATTTGTGTTCCCCCCTCAACCTGAACCTCCTGGTCTGAATCAGCTGATGTAAACAGAGTTCTGATCCATTTTCCAGATCCTACACATTAACAGAGCTCAGAGTAACTGATGAACAGGATATTTGATTGAAAACCAAGCACAAATTATACAGATGTTCATGTTTTGGAAATTCACTTGGAAAATTAAACTTGGCACAACTCATTGACTGTATATAGAAATAAACAAAGCAAGACGGGTTGAAAAGTGAGGCCCATGCAGAAGTACAAGAAAGTGCAGTACTCGCGATGACCACTGGAGGCTGGCTCCACTTCAAAAATGGTCATTTTCAATCATAAAATAGTCAGATAGTTTTTTCCACAAGTCATTCTGATGTCAGTAGCTGAAGTTAATTCCTTGTATCAGTGATCTGATGGTCCATCTGAAAAAAGATTTAGGGGTGTGGATAGCTTGATTGACAGGTCTGATCTGGTCTAGTTTTCAATGAGACTGGTGTTGAAGTCAAGTCTCATACATGTTGGTCAAGGACCTCTGGTTCAAGAGTCAGACCCGCCTCCTCACTCCCCCCCTCATATCCAAATATGGTCGCTTCTGGTTCCAAACAACCAGCTGTTCAAATGTCAAACTCCTGGTTTCCTAAGCTTCATCCATTTCTATATACAGTCTATGGCACAACTGTACTTTTTCTAGCTAAATGTTTATAAAACTATTTATGACTCTTTGTTGTTTTCTTTGTCTTTTTTGTTTATTTGTTTGTTTTGTTTTTTTCATTTTACTGTGTACCCCTTGTAAGGTTGACTGTATCCAGGAAGTTCCCCGAGAAGAGACCCCACCGCTGGCCAGGTTTCAGTCAATTGGAGTACAGGTGGAGGACGGGTGGCAGTAAGTCCTCTTCCTGTCCTTTTAACAACGTGAGGAATTTATATTATAGCCACACACACTGTTCTGACTGTTCTTTCCCTTTACAGGAGCTTTGTAGATGTGAAAGCATCCTCAGTGTTTCTCTGTGTTGTGTTTGTGATGTAAGCCATTCCTGGCATGAGCATTTACTATTTAAAGCTCCCCTCCAGACATGTGAAAGGATATGACCATGCAGTGTTTTAAAAAAGAATTTTAGATATGATTATTTCATAAAAATGTGCAATTACTTTGTTAGATAACACTTGTGCAGTCTACTAGTGCAGAAAATTATCTCAACTTTTAACTACCAGATGTAAAATGTCTCCGGCATCATCTCAGTGTAAATCCACTGTCACATTGGAGCAGGATTTCCTTGTTAGGTAGTTTTGTGAAGTTGTTAACTTGCACGTCCATGAAACTCTTGCAGTAGATGTATTTAAAAATACTCTTCTAGTGTATCATTCTGCACAGTTAAACATCTAAAAGAAGTGACATCGACCAGACACATTTTGGAGGGAAGGAAGACTTTAAATGCGTCTCTGCTCATTGTGTATTTCAAACCCATTTCTCGTTTGTTGCAGTGGTTTCTTTTCATTCTGTGCTCATGATGTTTTTGTATTCTCTTAGTTGTGCATGTTGCATTTTGTACAAAGCAGCTGCTGCTTTGAGTCCAGACAGATATTTTGCCAACAACAGGAGCTGCTCTTTGTATTCGTTTGTCCAAGGCTTTTATTGATGCTTTACACACTGGCGCTCTCTCTCAGCTGTGTCTGTTTTGGTTTTAGTTTCATCACCAAAACATGGCTTACCATGGCCCTCTCTGGTCTTTTGCTATTCTCTTCCTACTCTGATAACGGTGAAGTGCTTTTAATATTTTATTATCTGTCTGAACTGCTACTTAGCATTTCCTGAATGATAACCGGGAATGGAAATCGTGTTCAGTCAGACAGCGTGTTTAGCCTGTTCTTCCATTTGCCAGATGAAAACAATAAGCTAGACTCCCAGTGCGCACAGATTTGTCGAGGCCGGTCTTGAGTGCTCTATCATCATGTATACAAAGCTTATTTATATCTGTATTGATTGACCAGCAAACGTTTGTGTTTGTTCCAGTAAGAAAGATGTGATTCTTGAATAATTTATTGTTTTCTTTGTCCATATTGTTTACACAAAATATGTGACAAAAGTTTAAATTCCTGTTCCACTGAAAAAGCCCCGTTTGTAACAGTGAGTTTCACCTTGTTTTGTTTCAGGCTCAGTCGCTCCAGCAGCATGGCATCAAAACAAGAAACAGACTCAGAAACACAGGACATTCCTGTCATCTCCCATATCAATAACTCCAAACCCTCTGAGAAGAAAGTCATGGTCAGTAGTGCCAGCCAATCCATGAGCTCCCCTCCTCAACAAGACTCTTTAGACAATGGAGATGCCGCCTCTTCACCTCCGCTGCCCAGGCAAATCCTCAACCGCTCCACCACACGAAGCAGCTCTTCTTCTTTCTCAGAGAGTCTGGACCCGGCTCTGGACCCCTCGTCCCTTCCCCCTCCAGACCCCTGGCTGGACAGTGGGAATGGGAGCAACAGCAGCGTCCCCCAGACCGGAGGAGGGGGAACGCTGTGTCGGAGAGACGGCCACTGGTTCCTGAAGCTGCTGCAGGCCGAGACGGGACGCATGGAGGGCTGGTGTCAGCAGATGGAGCAGGAAACCAAAAACAACCAGCTCTCAGAGGAGGGTAAGGACAGTCGGGGGGACTCACTACAACACCATGATTCTTTGTTAAACTGCTTTATGCTAACTGGAGGAGGCTGCAGGTAACAATACAAATTACAAAGTTGGGAAAAGTTTTTTCAGGCCCCAAATATTTTTTACAGAGGAAATGTTAGATGAGGGGTGGCTGTCCAAGGCGTACCCTACCTCTCGCCCATTGCAAGCTGGGAAAGGTTCCCACCCCCGCGACCTGATTGGATAAGCGGGTGTAGAAGATAGATGGATGGATGATTGACAACTGTGTATTAAAATATCTGGTTTAAAAAGTCAAAGGTGCAAGGTTGACATGAACTTAGGTTAACTTCAACTCCAAAAGTGTCAACAACTAAGTCTGGATTGTGTTTTCAGAGTTCTTTTGTCCAGAGAGAGCACAACAAAGCTCACTGTGTCCTCTAAATGAACCCTGCATCTTGAGCCTTTCTTCCAGAGGTCTGCTGGTGTGTGACCTCAGCTCGGGGGGCAGAGCTCCGTCGCCTCAGGCCCCACAGTCGCTCACATCAGACGTACACAGCATGGAAGGGATGAGGCAGTAATACCTGGGGTTAGCACACACAGGCAGGCCTGTAATCTCCAGAATTACACAAATCTAATCTGGAACTGATTAAACCTCCAGATTAGATTAGTGCCTCAACATCAGCCTGAGGCGTACAGCAGTGTGCACACACGCAAACACACACCAACAGTATAGAGGCTTTGGATGATTATTTTATCAATATATGGATGTGGCCCAAGTGTTTGTGTTTGTAGTTTCATGTTTTGAATGTGCATGGACCATCAACATTCAGTAAGTTGGAAATCTGTGGTCCAGAGCTGGGCCTCAGCACACCACAATCTCACCGCCATAACTTTAAAATCCAGTGATCAGATATGAATCCCAGTCGTATCAGCGCAGATGTTCGTCCTCATTTTGACACAGCAACAGACGAGCATAGCGATAAGTGCCTGACACAAGGCTGGACTATCAATGTGGGCTTAGATTAATTTAAAGAGGATCACATTGTCCAGCCCCATGCAGTCTCCTTCATGCCACCCTGTGGAGTCATGTGGGCAGTGCAGTGCTCACAGTGGAGATACAGACAGGTCACTGTGTACTGCTATGAATACTGAATATCTACCATGAAACACAAAGGAAAACAATTCAGAGATATTGTTTGTGTTGACTGTTTTTGTCTCACTAGTGCTGGGGAAGGTTCGCAGTGCAGTGGGAAGTGCTCAGCTCCTCATGTCTCAGAAGTTCCAGCAGTTCCGGGGACTGTGTGAACAAAACTTGGTGCGTATGTTCTGGAAACACAACTAGTGTGGTCAAACCGAACCCAGTGTCCCCTGTATTCTGTCCCCTGTCCAACAGCGACTTGCCTTGATCATCAGAAAGGCTTTCACACAAATAACTAATCTGAGAAGGGCTTCGACACACAGCAGCATATTAGGTCCACACAGTCATGCAGAACGTACCAGCACACAAATACAAGAGGCTTATAATAAGCCAACAAGCCATTCCTCTCAGATGACATGTTTGACTCAAAATGGACATTTTACAAATTGTCTCTGTTTGTTCACAGCAGTGGGTGCAGCTGCTTAAATATGGTGAACAGAGCACAGACAGAAACCTGGAGTGTTACGAACAGCA
This sequence comes from Pseudochromis fuscus, assembly GCA_900323345.1. Taxonomy (NCBI): domain Eukaryota; kingdom Metazoa; phylum Chordata; class Actinopteri; family Pseudochromidae; genus Pseudochromis; species Pseudochromis fuscus. The sequence goes on along the minus strand of OOFC01016129.1, from coordinate 51,805 downwards.
AGTGTATCACAGTGGAAGATTTACCTCATATCTGCAGGCTTTGTCTGTTATTACTTACAGATTTTCCTTTTTTGATTCATGTTGTCAAAAACTTCATCTGGATCAAACTGTTTGTTTTGTTTTCAACTTGGCTCAGATAAGACATTATTTGAAGAATTTATGTTATTAAAAAGAATTCAGCTAAGCCTGACTGATCCTTTTTTCTCCACTTTGTTCTGATGTTCAGTTCAACCAATGAATTGTGCTGGTACACAGCTCCCTCTAGTGGTGAAAATGAAAAGAGCAGCACTACTGTGAGATGACAGGAGCCCTGTTAAGACTTGGATTTAAAATGCGTCTCTGGCTGTCAGATCACAAGTGGACAGCCAAGAACAAAAAAGTTAATCTTACCTGTTATAGCCAGAAGAGTACCAGCTTTTATTAACAGTTTGCACATTTAGCTAAAAAGAGAGGAGAAGGCAAAATGATTTATGAACTATTATACATGTACAGACTATTCCAGCTGTTTCAAGTGATGGGACAAAGTTATGGCAGGACAAGATGAAGGAGATGAAACACAAGAACAGCTTCAGCTTGCAGTTCTGCATTGATGACGTATTTTCTGTTACTTCCTTGTCGGGGGCACACCAGGACACGTTAGCATTTAGGCTACAAAAGATATGTGATCACATGCATCCCAGACCACTTGCACATGTAGTTTGAGTGATCGGATCTCAGTGCGTGTTGGTTGTTGTTTACACTTGTATTTAGTGCTGTCCACATGTGAACCAATCACCTGAGATTCATCTTAAAACAGCTGCTGGTCTGAAAGGAGGTGACACTGCACCATAACTGTCTTTATTCTGCTGTTTGTTAAACTTTAGCTAAATTATACATAAATCAAAGACACACAAAATACAAGGGAGGTCAAGGCGAAACAATTCTTTAAACAAGAAACGTGTTTCTTAAAAAAAACTGATAATTCTGATCTGGATAATATCTTAACAGTTTTAAAACAGCAGATTTAAATACAAACAAACAAACCCAATTCAATATTGTCTGTATTCAACTTGATGTTTCTGCAGACTTGTCACTTTTAACCTAATTTTTAGCTCCTGTCCCTGTGATGCCTCTTGCTGAGGTGAAGCAACAACACATTACAACTGACCCACATCTGGACACATCTAGGACAAAATATTTTAAGACCTCAGCCTCGTTTTTACTCAGAAAGTTTAGCCAACTTTTTACATCTTGGGCAGTTGAGAGTTTTTATTTGCTTTGTGTTTATCGTAGCATTTTTTTCTGACATTGGGGGTAAAGCAAACATTTAAGAGTTTATCTGTTTAAACCTGTTACCCACAATAAGATGGTATACACGGTAGAAGACATGTCATATTCCTTGACAGAAAGTGAGGCAATGGTTTCTGACTAGGTGATGCACGTCCTGCACCAAAAGACAAATAGGAAGGGGAGAATAAAAGCCAGTGGGTTTTTTTTACCTTATAGGTTATAAAGGTGTTGCTTTTGGGAACCACTTTATTTCAGGTACGATGAATGCAATCTCTTTTCATATGTTGTGATGCTGTGTACTTTCTAATACACATTACTCACTGTAACGTTCATTGTTCATTCATTTTCATTCCTATCCTACGTCCCTCTTGTCAGAATGTGAACGCCAACCCGCGGCCCTCAGCCCAGGACCTGGCTGGCTTTTGGGACCTGCTGCAGCTCTCCATCGAGGACATCAGCCTCAAGTTCGACGAGCTCTACCACCTCAAGTCCAATGACTGGCAGCCCGTACCATCTGCGGCTGCCCAGTCGCCCCCTGAGCGGAAGGTACTTCCCACCCCTGCTGCCCAGTGCCCTGGCTGGGGTAGGAAAGCCGCCGAAACCGGCCTCTCTCCTCCCACCACCACCACCATTTCTCCCACTCTTTTGTACCTCCCGTCCCCGCGTGGGATGAACTCTTAACAGGGCCTCCCTGTCCAACTCAAAGGGGCCAGAGAGATCCCTTTAGGCATGCATGGAAAAAAAAAAACATCTCAAAGAGGGCTGTGGTTGGTGTGTCTCTAAGTGTGAAGCCCTGCTTTGAGCATGCATGTGTCATTTTCTGGAGTGTGTGTTGCAGTGGAGCATGGCTAAGATGCACTGGCTCATGTGGCAGAACGCAGTCTTGCTTTTGCTCTTTAAATGTCTGACATTTTTGTGTGTGTGTGTGTGTGTGTGTGTCTGTTGATTGTTGATGAGTAAGTCTTTGTCTTGTCCGTGGCGTGTGTTTCTCTGCGTGTGTGTCCAGTGTAATGGATCTTTTACCTGTAGCTGAGGTGCTTTTGCTCTGTGTTGCTTTTTAATGGAAACGCTTTGAACGTGCGTCTTGTGATGCTTCATATTGTGATTTCAGTTCAATCCATTGTTCCCATTAATTCATGTTACCATTTCACGTCTCTTGAAATGACTGTTCTTCTAAATGTTTTCCTGTTTTTTACCAGCTGTCTGTACTGTCAGTGTTTTTCTGTTTGTCATCTAAATGTTATTTCAAGCTTTAATGAAAATGAGCTTTGGCATAATGTCCTGTCAAAGTCCTGTCTGCCAAACCTATGAGGACAGTTCTCTTTATTACATTCATGTCTTTCCTCCTCCATTCACACCTTACTCTGTGTCCTCCTGTCTCTGTCCTCACCACTCCAACACAGCTGGACGAGGAGAAGACGACCCCTCCAGCGTCAAAGAAGCCTGGTAAGGGACGACCAGTGCTGGGCCGGGAGAAGAGCGCCGACTCTTCATCCACCTCTTCTTCGGCCTCAGCAGAGAAGCAGAGACAAGAGGCTCGCAAGCGTCTACTGGCTGCCAAGAAGGCCGCCTCGTTTCGCCAGAACTCCGCCACAGAGAGCGCAGACAGCATCGAAATTTACGTCCCCGAGGCCCAGACTCGCCTCTGAGAGAAAGAGGAAGAGAGAGGGAGAACGATGTAGTGTCGCAGGAGAGGACAGTGTCACTGAAACACCTGGATAAAGGAGAGGAGACTTTTTTGCAATGCAAATTCTGAGCTATTCAGAGTACAGACGGATGGAGGTGGGGGAAGGAGAGATTCCCAGAGAACTGGGCTTTTAGGGGGGTTGACACATTCACACAATCATAGGCTGGTCCTGGTGGCGTCAGACATTATTTGATAAAAAAGAAAATCAAAGTTTTGTGGACCCAACAGATGATGAAGCAGGAGACTCCTCCTTTGAGGCTGCCAATGAAAACCTCAGCTGATGAACTTTCTTGTTACTCTTCTTGATATCATAAAGAAATGTTAATGAAGGTACTGTTACTATGACAATTATATCCTAAAGAATCTATATGAAGACTGTTTGAAACGATCCCGTATCTTGGCTATAAGATCTATTAAGTGGACAGAAGGCAGGTGTTTATGATGCTTTTCTGTCTCCCATCGTCCTGCTCTCTGCCCAGATCATTGGCCATCTTGTAGCTTTGCACAACACCGCCTTGTGGCCATCACACACACCACACACACTTACACACACCTATGTATGTCTTCCTTGTATTTATTCGTTTACTTTGTTCATCCTTTTGATTTATTGAAAGATCCACTTAGATCAGGTTATTCTGAGTATTTTTGGTACGATGAAATCAGGTTTGAAGAGGTATTTATATAGTTCCTAGCAATTAACTCTAATGTGTGTGTCCGAATGTTTTGTGTCAATTGTTTTAAACGCCGCTGAGAGACGTTTAGTTTCTTAATGAACGAAAGCACATCTCGATACTCCCCAACCGTGCATGAGGATCTGTAACGTCAGGAAATATATCAGTCAGAATGACAGTGACCACAATACACTGAGTATTATTTTCTTTGTAGGGAAATCATCTTTAACTCCTTTTTGAATTTCTCTCTCCCGTTACTTTTGGTTTCCATGTTTGTGCTGTAACTGCAGATACTAAATATTCCACTTTTGTTCCACCTGTTTAATACTTTAAGTGCTTTTATTAACCTCACTTAGCATGTAACTCATACATCTCAAATTAATCTAGGGCTTTCACTGAAGTCATGCAGGTTGATGATTTATTTTGCTTCCCATCACTTGGCAAAATCAATCTTTGTTGCCATTATTGTCTCCCCCCCACTGAACAGCACAGAGTACCTGCACTTTTTTAATTAAAGAAAAACTTTTCTAATTAAAGCATTACATACATTAGTCATTGTGTTCTCATCATTTGTTCAGTCCTGCTTGCTTTTTTTGTTTTTTTTTTGTTGTTGTTTTTTTGTCACTCATTGAAGACTGCATAGGCCAAAGATGAATTCACTGTTTCAAATTCATCTCAAGTATTTAAATGTCAGCAGCAGGGAACTCAAGAGTCGACTGTGAAAACAGATGAAGTGGACTGTAGCCACGGCAACATATGTATTACAGATTTAACATTTTGATACGCTCAGGCCCGGAAGCTTAAGCAGAGCCGTGCGTCACTGCAACAACGCTGAGTAATTGCTTTGGAGCTTTCAAGACCAGGACCCTCCCCACTCCCCACCTCCCAGCCGAGAAACTCACATCTGGAAAAGTTTCATTTCTGACCTCTGGAGGGCAACAGTGGTTAATTTTCACTTGTTGTACACTGTGTGAAAAGACATTCACTTTATCAGAGAACCTATACCTTGCTTTGAATTAAGGGGACACGTGTTGATTGCACACATGTACACACTCCTGTCTCATCTGAAGCAAGGCGCCATAGTCAGTCACATAATCTCACACTAGAGGTACATTCAGCCATAAATGTCTCAGTTCAGCTGCTGTTGTTTGTCTGTCTTCCACTTACATTTGGTTTCTTCCAAATGGTAACCAAACAACTCGTATCCCCATTAATGTGAAACTGTTGTCATGTCACTCTGCTGCTGCAATGCCTCCCTCTCACCCACTGTGACCCAAAAGTTAAGCCTCTCAGGCTTTGAATCAGAAAATCCCAACGACCGTACTCTGTCTTGGAGTGAGCTTTCTCTTGATGGTGGGCCATTGTTTGCCTGTTGTGTTTGCCTGCTGGGAATGACTCTCTGCAAGGAAAATAGCTCAGGGGTGTCAACACCCCCCCCCTTCTTCATCTTCATTCGACTAGTGAGGATAGCACCGTTAGCACCTGAAGACCTTTTGTGTCGCTCAGACTCGGCCATTGGCTTGATTAGATTTCTGAGTGCCAGGAAAAATTTGCGTCTGACAAGTTGTTTTTTTTTAAGTAAGTGGTTGTCTCTTGTATGTGTAGACTGATTAGTTTATAGTCATTCAACACCTAAATTGCATTTTCTTGGCAATATGCAGCCACTGCCATCTTTAAAAACATGTTTTATGTGTTACACAATTTCACATCATATCATTTTTCACATATTTTTTAAGGTCCAAACTCTATCTATCAGCCTCCCCTGCCAAAAGCTGTAGGTCTGTGCCCAAAGATCAAACACAATGTGACATCTCAAACACGCTGAGTGAACGAGGCCAGGAACACAGAGGACGCTGATTAATGGGCGAACCATCACACGCACTGATTGTCAACACTTTTCCAGTCTTGGATATGTAAAATAATGCCAAACGACATCAGTGACGACGATGTCAAACAGACAAAAGAAAGCTCATCTCATACATCTAGATGAGACGAATACACACACGTATCACTGAGACACACCCAGGTCTATTTCCTGGGTGTAGGGTTATCCACGATCCACACAGCTGCACTGTGGGGGACTGTTGCTGTGAAGACATTGGTTTGGGAGGGGGTTGTAATGGCCCTCCATACATATGGGTTTGACGGCTTTCACCTTAGAAAGTGTCACAGTATCTGCTTGAGCAGCAATCAGTTTTGGTAGAGTTCAACTTTCAGTCGTTTTGTTTTATTACTATTACACTTGTATCCTGTTGCATTTTTTAAAGGAAACAGCAGTAAAATATTTATCATAAATGGGGACACGAGGAGAATTTATTTATTTACAATGTGGCAATGGAAAAATTGTACCATTTCTCTTTACACTTATTTCTGTAAAAGTAGGTTTGATAATATATGAAGTTTACCCTTAAAGATTACTGTATTTATTTGGCACTGTGAGACATTCCTGGGCTGGAAATTGAGTGGTAATGGTTCCAAGACACAAGGTAAAGAAGGGGTTAATCCAGAGAGAAAGAGTTTACCTCAGCAGGGACAGCAGTGAATCTTCTCCCATACAGTACTCCGATGGCCTGCTTGCAAAAAAACAAGCTCATTAGCATCCCTGCTTTGTTTCACTGAGTTGGGCATGAAACTAGGAAAGGGGTGAGGGGCAGAGGCTATGCTCTTAAGACAAGAGATATGATGTAGCAAAAAAGTATCTGTGTAAAAAAAAAAAAGAAAACTAGAACAAATATTTTATAAAGCAAGCACATATTTTAAAGCCTAGAATCTGTTCATTAAAATACTCTATAGGCGGTGTGTATTTCAGGGTTTGTAAGGTTTAGTGGGGGAAACAGGGAGTTGTATTGTCTGAATGAGTGGGTGTGTTGTTCCTAAAATGAGATTTATCTAGATTCTTGTCATTATACTCTGGTAACATTTAAAATATATGTGCAATACTGAGTTAAAAGGGTTCTTTGATAATAAGATGAAACTAATAATCTTGCATCCCCCCCCTCGTGCTTCTTAAAGTTGCCCTCTGTAAATAAGACTAAAATCATCTTTTACAATGCTGTAGACCTATTTATACTATTTCAAGGCTGTTCAAATGTATAATGCAGAGACGTAACATTCAATAAAAATGCACACGATACTTTCTCAAAAAGTTCATCATGACTGTATTTGCTCACTGTTTTGTACAGGTGTATGTGGTTTGTGACTGTTTGTTTTAAGAAATGCCATATTACCTTATTGTGTATTGACCTGTAGCTATGCTTTAGCAGAGGGTAAATTTGGACATAACAACTTGAGGTTTGCATTTAACCCTCCTGTTATCCTCACATTTACGAACATCTTTTATTGTTGGGGTCAATTTGACCTCCAGAAAATCATTATATTCAGAATTTTTGTCTGAGTTTAAGCTTCAACTACTTTATGTTTCATACTTAAATATCCCAAGCCCTCATCCACCCCCTTTATACATCCAGAACACCATTAGATTAGAAAAAAAATCACCATAAAATCTCATTGATTGACCTAAAATGTTATATAAACATCTGTTTGGTGTTTCTAAAGAATCCAAACTACATTGTTTTAATATTTATAACACAGATGCTACAAAGTATGTACAGGGCATTGAACACATATTTTCAGGTTAATTCTGTTTATATATGATGGTAACTATATATAACTTTATTTTGACATTAAGTGAGGTCAAAGAGGAGGGATGGCGCGTGGACAAATATTAAGTACCATTATCTAAAAATCTGGTAAGCATTTTCATTTTTATTTATTTATTTATAGAAACACCTCTGTATCCATCCCCGCAAGCTTGATCTCTAACTAATCGGTATCTTTTTAAAAATTAGAATGAAGTGGAAACATTTTGGCCATTAACACCATGAGTGGGTTTCGGTCACCAGTCGACGCTCTCGACGTTTATGATTTATGTAACAAGAACATTTTGCTCAATGTTACGTAAAGCCCTTCCACGGTACCTCCTGCGGACATAGGATAAAACCTGACCTCAGAGGTCCGACCAATCAATACATTGATACATAAGAAGAATCTCATGTCGATGTAACTGCGGAGGTTTTAACCGCGTCGAGAAAATAACATTGTTTCAATGACTGCGCTGTATTTTGAATGAAATGGTTCTCCCGTCAGTCACAGTGACACGGAGTCTGTCTTCTGTCTGAAGCTGCGCCGTGATTCGCCGGCGTTCGCACGGGGGGCGTGGTACAGAGTCGTGATTGGTCGACAGCTGCCGATGAGGCGGGATAACTTCAGCTGCGACTGTCAAGATTGGCAAAGAACTGGCGCTGCTGCGTGCAGGTAAAAAGGAGCAGGCGACAAAAACAGAAAACATTTATCCTGGCACAAGGAGTGCGATGGGACCGTGGAAACCTGTCCGCTCAGCACAACCCTGAAGAACATTTCGACAAGTCGGCGAAGGGCGAGAAAAGCGCAACACCTTCGGCGTGTTTGGAAGAAAGTGGCGTTGTGTCAACCATCGCTTTGGCTCCCGGGCACGCTTTGTACAGCGAGCAACTTGGACAGCTGCGTGTTTTCAGGCGAGCCATCAACAAAGAATGAAAGCATTCAAACGAGGTGAGCGATAACCAGCTTTTTATTTCAATTACTGCACGTTTACGAGACAAAGTGTGTGTTTTCTCTGCAGTGGGGCTCCGTGTCTTTTGCTGTGTATTCTGCCTGGTATGCGGGTTTTTTTGTTGCGAGCAAATGCAGCGTGTGTTTGTGTTTAAATTTGGAGGGACAGCTAGCCAGCTAGTTATCTCTGGAGGCAGGCATGGTGTCCATCTGGCGGAGCGACATGCGGGAGGCTGTGCGGTCCTGCCTGCCTCCTTTGTGCGCTCCAGATGGCTAATTTACCGACTAGATCCTCAGTTTGTCCGCTCCACTGTAACATTATGCATTAATTTTAGTGGCTTATTGGTGCAGCCCCAGAGGATAAAGCGAGCTGGCTTGAAAAGTTGATGGTTAATTTGTAACTTTGTCGACCACATCACATTTTTTTTCTTTCTGTTGAAACTGACTTATAGTATTAAGAAGTTTTGATGGCACATAACTTTGTTCTTCGGAGCTTTATTCCTCTTTTTTTTTAAATTTTTAAAATCCAACTTGTGCAGGCAGAGGAGACATTTTGTAAACACACAAAAGTTTGACAGACTCTGAGATTGACCACAGATTTAGCTGATGTGACAATAATCTGAACTAATCTAACATTCATCCCACTATTTATTTGATCTCTCCACATCTGTAATTTTGTGGCAAATGAAAGAAAAGCAGTTTTGTTGTTGTGTCACGTACGTCACGCTTCCTGCAGAGGCTGAGAGGATAGCCTGAAATGTCTGTCAGCCAGTCACATACAGATTAAATTAGGCTTAAGTTTTTAGGAGCAAAAATGCTAATAAAATTAAGAGGATCAGTGCATTACATCATACAGAGTCCAACTAAAGGTTTTTACTCAATTTACCCAAAAGTAAGAATAAAAATAATTGAAACTGTAGAAGTAATGTAGAATGATGTGAATACCATGATATAGTTGATGCTCAGCCAGGCCCGGTCCTGCTGTAACACTACATTTTAGGTGCTAGTAGTTGATTTGGATCATTTACACAGATTAGGAGGGAAAATGCACAAAATTAGCATTTGTATGTTTTTCTAAGTGTTCCCCTACCACATTTCTGATTGGGCTATGGCACCGCTCGTTGTCCAGGAATGCAGAATTCAAAAGGTGTCGTCAACTGCTCCAGCAGTCTTCAGTTGAACCAGTACGAGGTGAAAACGGCCTCCTTTGCATGGTCAATAGATTCCTGGGCCACTGGCTACTGTGATGTTGATATGCACACAATCTCCTTTGTGAAGACAGGCGCTGCCCTGGGGGTCAGGTTTCACCCAGCCCCACAGAAAGACATTTACTGCATTCTGTGGCCCACCCCTGGGATCAGGCATGCTCTGCTCCATTTTGAGGGGAGATTCCCTCCAGTGGCCAACCATGGATTTAAAAAAAAGAACCACAACAAAGTTTCAACCACAAAACCTTTTTATAAATATGAGGATCCCACAAACCTTTAGGAAAGTCCTTTATGGAATTAGATTTAATGTTGGTTGAATGTAAATGTTTATACACTTGTTCACTACTTGATGAGTATTTCTCATTTCAAGCTTTTCTTCCTGTAGTGAAGGTTTCATTTTGTGCCAGAAAGATCAAACCAAAATTTCATTGTGTGGGTTTCCAAGTGTGAATCACCTACTTTATACCAAATGCCAAATTTGATATAAACACGTTGGTTAAATGACGCAGTCGGAGCTGTAACAGTGAACGCAGCTGACAACTCTCCTCCTCTTCCTCCCCAGCTCTGGAAGAAGAGCATCGCCCCGAGCAGGAGCACTCTTCGGCTGTGTCGGACAGCGATGACGGCTCCCCGCTCGACCTGTCAGGAAGAGGACTCTTTGGGAAACGCCGTCGCCGCGGCAACCTCCCCAAAGAGGCGGTGCAGATTCTGCGGAGCTGGCTGTACGAGCACCGCTTCAACGCCTACCCGTCGGAGCAGGAGAAACTCAGCCTGTCGGGCCAGACCAGCCTCTCTGTGCTGCAGGTAAGGAGCAGGTTTTTATTCCTTTATTCATTCGCTTTCAGTTTTCCCAGAAGCCACAGAAAAAAGGAGTTAAAGCCCGTTTCTGCATTGTGACAGTTAACTTTTTGATAGTATTTGAATGTGTTGTCACCAGACTTTGAGTCAGCACAGTGAACAAGTGAAAGTAAAACACCGATCAGATGGTGCTGCCGAGAACAACACTTTCCCAGTCTTCCCTTTTTCACTTTGTTGCATCAGTGGTAGACATTTCCTCTTTCTTTCCACCACACCGGCACGCACCGACCGGCTGCGTTAGATAAGGCATTACAGATCAGTACGAGGCGGCGGAGGAGTTTCTTGTTATGTAGTCAGTGCACTGGAATGCCTTTGGCTGGCTTCTCTGTGGCTCAGCATATTTGAGCTCAGACCTTCATTATTGCCAGCTGTCTGAGGGCTCTCATCTCCCTGTCTCACTCTATGCTTCCTCTTGTGTGAGGTTGCACCACTAGAGGGGGGTAAGAAAAGCCTCGGGTATAGATGGAGATGACATCAAAGGTCTTAGATCATGTTAGAAATGTGATGCAAGTGTTGAATTATGAATCCTGCTAATTGTCTGACAGCGTTAGGTTTGAAATTATTCTTTGCAGTGATCCATCAAGAAAACGTCAGAGCAACTTCAGCATTGTGAAGTATTTATTTCTTCTTTTCACAGATATGTAACTGGTTCATCAATGCCCGTCGCCGCCTGCTTCCTGACCTGCTTCGCAAGGACGGCAAAGATCCCACCAAGTTCACCATCTCCCGTAAGGTCGGCGGTAGGAATGAAGGGCACTCGTCAAACGGAGGTGGAGGCTGCTCTCCAGAAAGCAACTCATCCAGCGGCTCGACTCAGCAGCGCCCGTCCGTCATTCGCTCAGCCCCTACCCTGGACCTCAGTCTTCTTGGGAACACAGCGACGGCTATTCTGACAGGAGCGGGCTACCCTGGTAAGGAAGGGTCGGTCCAGGCGCTGATGAAGCTGGATACACAAAGCCTGCTGAAGGAAGCGGAGGAACAGGGGGCTCAGTCGGCTTGTCTCACCAGCACCACAATAGCAGCCAGCCCCACCGGTGGCCTCTTCAACACGCCTCCCCCGACTCCTCCCGAGCTGTTTCCCACCCACGACTTCAGCGACTTGAGGCTCCTGGTGGACGCGGCTCTGCAGAGGGCAGCGGAGCAGGAGAACCAGAAGAGGCTTAAAGAGAGCCCAAACAAACCCACAGAGACTCTGAAGTCTGAACCAGCAGAGGCACAGTGTGGTGCTTACAGCAGTGACATGGGCCCCACACCGCCTCCGGAGGATGGCCAGCGAGTCATGGATCCTTCCCAGGTCCAGAGTCTGATGGAGAAGGCGATGGCTGTTCCAGTGTCGGCTCCAGCACCTGTGTCATCAGCAGCCTCTGCACCGGTCCCAGCTCCAGTCCTACTCTCAGCCTCGAGGATAACCCCTCTTCCGATGAATAAGGTAATCTGGAGCTCCTTGGAGAAGGATGCTACCAGAGCATCCAGCCCAAACCAAGCCCCGCTGCTCCCAGCTCATCTGCCCACCTTAGTGCCAGTCTCTGCCTTAGTCTTAGGACAGCCAAACCCTCAGAAACCAGCTGCTGCTCCTCCAACATCAGCTCCAGCCTCAAGTTCAGTTCCACTGCCTCCACCCGCCACACGTCTTCTTGCAGGTGCACCAGTGCCATCACCAGTCATTCTGCCAGTCACACGCTCCACCTTTGCTGCAAGCCAGGATTCACCCCCAACCGTAGCGATCGTCACAGCTGCTGTTTCTCCAGCCATCACCTCTCGCACATCCTCGATAGAAGCCCCAGTCAACCTGCCGTTCCACAGAGTCCCCTTAATCCCGGTAACAGTCTCGTGCCCTTCGCCTGCTTCGATCTCGGTGTCACCTGCAGCCTCAGCTACGACCCCGGTGTCTGCCTCTGCCCCGGCTTCAACTGCTGCCTCAGCCCCCTCTGCATCTGCGAGCACACCTCTCCTGAGCCTCACTCCTCCTCTGCAGCTCTCCTCCTCCACCAGCAGCAGCAGCAGCAGCAGCAGCAGCAGCAGTTCACAGAGGAGTCCAGCTGTGGTGCCCAGTGTTTGGAGCATGGTCCACACTGACACCAGGCAGCCCAGCTCCCTTCAGGTGGTGAAGACCCCCATTTCCACAGTGTGGGCCCAGCAGCACAGCCTGCATACAGTCAGTGAAACTGTTAACTAGTAGCAGCAGCTGGGATTGTTGATTTTTGTTTTTTTGTTTTTTTTGTATCTGGTAACAAGTGAGGCCAGACACTCCTTCAGACTGGACAACACTGTATATAGTAGAATGTATCTCGATCACCAGTCTTAGCCTGCAGAGGATAACATAAAGTTACAAACATGAGAAGCTGGTGACGGTGCTTTGATGCCATTTCTAAAAGTGACCATTCCTGGACGCGGAGCAGATGTTTTGTACAGAGTTTTTGACGACCCCTTTCCACTTTACAAATTTAAACGAGGAAGAAAAACCTATCCCTTAATTGTACAAAATGTCATTTGGTGTCACTCTCAGCACCAGCAGCGTCGGCCTCTTCAGTAGCAGTACTGGACTTTATTGAATGTACAGAGGACATTGATATCATTGGCTCGGATGTCTATCATCATCCATTCCCCTCCAGGACGAAAAAGGAGGAGTTTTTTCTCTCTCTCTGTACAGCAACAACTTTATAGTCCTCTATAGTTGTGCAATTCAGATGTTTTTTTTATATATATATAATTTAGTCTGTTCTTTACTCCGATACATTTCCTCCCTTGTTGTAGTGGAGCTGAGCAGAAGGGAAATTGATTACACTGCAGCGAGCCTGACTGAATGAGTCACTTGGACGTGTCTGTAACTTCTCTCCCCTCTATCTTCCTGTCTTTTTATAGCTGAGGGGATTCATTGTCATCTCAACTGCTCTCGACATGCTCTCAAGTACCTCGTGTTTCTTTATTTGCCAATTCCTTTTTATTATTGTATTTAAACGAGCGAGTAGTATTTTCTGTTTTCTCCTGTGCGACCTCAGGGAAAAGGTCGCATACTGTTACAGAGACGCTCCAAGCCCTGAAAGCTCCCTTTACTGTGAGACTTTATCTTTAATAGTGCAAAACACTGCATATGTTTGTTCCCCTTATCGGCAGGAAAGATAAATTTTCCCAACAATTTTGGACCTTAGGATTTTGGGTCAGTGTTCTGTCAAACCTTGAATGTCTTATTGGAAAAAGATTCACGGCAAAACAAATGTAGCACACTTCGTAGCTGATCTGATTTTCTAGTTCTTGTTTTCATCTGTGCTTTTGTTTAGAAATGGTTTCTCTAGAATTCATTCATGAAGCCGTAGTTTCCATGAAACTGTGTTAGGATCAACCACAATATATGGCTGTAAGCGCCGCCTCCACATTTCAATAGCAGTAGCAGTGTGCGGGGAGACGTCGGGTTCCTGTGTGAGAAATGCTGTAATCTTCAATACTGTCATGTTTACCAGTGTCATGGTGTTTTTTAATTCACACGGTTTATATGTTACATGTGCGAGCTGTCAGTGAAGGAGGGAGTCGGGTCATTACACTGCTGAGCGCTGACCTTCACAATCATTCCTAGAAAACTTTCCTGTTTATGGCAGATATGAAAACTCTTCTTCTTTGGTGTGTTTTCTGTCCCTCGTCACTGCCAGTGGTTTTCTGTGCATGCCAGTAGAGGATATGCATCTTTCTTTTTGTTTGTTTTTTGTTACAGGTACTCAGTAGACTGATGTGCATTTATACCTCAATTTACACAGGTCATGTCAGGCTTGGGACACACGTAGAATACTAAGTATTAAAGTGATATTTTTACTATTCATAAGACATCATGCCACTGTGACGACACCTTATCGGCTGTGAGACTGGAAGCGGCTGGCTAAGGATTAGGTTTTATACAGCAAGGTTTATATTAGGTTTTAGATGGAAGCTGACGTACAGAGAAGACAATGTGACGATGCATGTAAATACTTTCAAAGTTGAGTTTTTTTATGTATGTATTGGCATGAACTTTATCTTGAACTGTAGGTTCTTTACAGCTAAATGCATTCAAAGATTTTTTTTTTTTCCTCCCCCGAGTTCATGTTGTGAATCATGACTGACCGTTGGCAGTATGACCGGCTGCTGTGCCTTAAACCTACGACTGAGGGATGATGTCCCTTTTTTATATTAAAAACTTCTCAATAGTCTGTGCAATATACGCCTTAAACTTTAAATGTGTGTTTTGTATGAGCATTTCAAAGAAATAAAAAAACTTCAGTTTTTCAAAATGGCTGTTTCCTGTGGGGTTTTTTCGTTGTGTTGTTGCCTGTGAAATAAAAAAATATCCAAATGTTGGGTTGTGCACACTGTCAATCCAATCTGACCAACCTCACCCTCAAAGTTAAAATATGGTTAATTAGTTGACTTTTTAAATAAATTGTAAAAACTTTTTTCCTGAATTTTAATGCGATTTCCTTTTTAGTAGTAAATATACACTTTAAAAACTGAAGACATGTTTTCAGGGGCTTTAAAGTTCACGTTCAGGTAATTGTATTGTACATTGTACAAACCTCTAACTGAATAGAAGGACTTTAAAAAAAAGTCACAATTTTTTTATATTTACATATATTTTTAAATAAGTTTTAATACATTGATGAAATCTGATGGTGAAAATTGAAATAAAGCATTGGTTCAGTTAAGATTTGGTTAATGAAGTGATATCTTGTGTAATTACAACTAAAATATTCTAATTTAATTGTATAAATGTCTTATTAAACTTGAAAAAGCCAAAATTTATGCAATATTTCATGTCAAACTACAGGGAGATTAAATTATGCATTGGTTACTTCTGGTTATCTTAGTTTTTATTATTGGAAAATTACTGTTTCTAACTTCTAACTGTTTTTGTTCTTTTAAAAAAATTACTGAAAAGAATCATGGGAACATCTATAACAGTTACAAACTTTTGGGAGACACAGATTATTAAATCTATTTAAAGGACCTTGCAAATGTATATGTCACTTACCACAATGTGTACAGGCAATTGTTCTTTATTAATTATTCAGATGATGAAAAACATATCTTATCTTTCAGGCACAATTTGGTTCCAATCATGTCGGTGAACTGTGAATAAAACCCTCTTCTAAACTTGTACAATGACTTAACAACACTCCAAACACACATCCACACTTACTTTATTTGCCTGAGCAGTTTTGAGACCGAGCTCCTTCGACAACAGAGACATCCCTGATCCTTCTACAAATACACACAACCAGCTGATGGGAGGAGGATACTTCACACTTTAGACTCACCAATTCTAACAAACCACTTCATCAAGTTGGAAATACTCGTCACTTTTGATTGTCAAAAACTAATAAACACAGAATGATCCTTGTTTCTTTTCTTTCTTGTTATCATACAAGGATACAAACATTACAGAGGAGGAGACATGTTGCAGTGCATGTGCAGATGTGGTAGCTAACTGGCAGGAAGAGGTAAACATGGCTGGTGCTGTATGTAGCACTGAATCTGGAAATCCGAACAGCCCCCGCACACACACACACATACACACACTGGTAAGTAATACATCTCCACAGTCCCACCAGGTGTCACTACAAAAACCTGACAAGCATCAGTCAAGGTGGATGAAGTCGACTCAGATACTATGATACACCTCTCTTCATGGCAGATGTAGACTTTAAATGAACTGAAAAGTAGTGTATTGCAGAATATTTGCCGAATAAATCCTGAGATTCTACCTTTGGTAAACAATTTATTTCTGATCTTTTTATATATATAAAAAAAACATGGATATATAGTATTCCTATTTATTTATTACTGTTCAGAAAGGTAGGAGCTCGGGACAGATTGTGGTGCAGTACATGTGCGGGGGAAAGAGGAATTCCTCTTTTTTTCTTCTTCCTCTATTCGTCATCCTTGTCTTTGGCACCATGTTTGAGGATGCGGGTGAACTCTGCGTAGTTGAAGTTGCCCTTCTTGTCGATCGGCGCCTCACGGAAAAGCTCGTCCACCTCTTCATCTGTGAAGCGATCGCCCATGGTGGTCAGCAGCTCTCTCAGATGGTCCTCGTGGATCACACCTAGGACACAGACCACATTTATTAAAATGGTCCTCATGGTCCTCACACACTGGTGGTGTGTGAGGACGACGAAGTGTGGGTTGTTTTGGTTCACACTGGCTCACCAGATCCCTCCTCATCGAAGCAGGCAAAGGCGTTGCGGATGA
Organism: Pseudochromis fuscus; assembly: GCA_900323345.1. Taxonomy (NCBI): domain Eukaryota; kingdom Metazoa; phylum Chordata; class Actinopteri; family Pseudochromidae; genus Pseudochromis; species Pseudochromis fuscus. The sequence goes on along the minus strand of OOFC01016129.1, from coordinate 35,306 downwards.
CATCCTCAGGGTCTGTCCCATTGAGCCTCTCTCCAAACATGGTGAGGAACATGGTGAAGTTGATGGGTCCTGGTGCTTCGCTCATCATCCCTTCCAGGTACTCATCAGAGGGGTTCTTACCTGGGGAAGACAACTGTTGTTATATGGCTCTCCCTGTTCCCGGGGCTGTGCAATTGTAACATCACCCGTCAGTGCAATGAACAATGTCCAGTGATCTCATTGTTGTCATCAACTAAATAAATATTGAAATTATCAAAACCAACTAGAACCTGAGAAAGAGAAACATTTGACTAAACCCCAGCATAGAAACACTATTTAATCACCAGTTTTAAAAGTAGCAGTCTTTATATCTTAGTTAAGTTATTAAAGGAGCATTTCACTGATTTGACATCGCCCTTCCACAAAGTTAGGACTCTTCTGAAGCATCTGTCATTATTGCATCTCCATACCAGATAAATCCTGATGTCCTACAAACACCTCAGTCTTGTTAGAGTTGTGGATTTTTGTTTGCTTGTTTGTCTCCTGCTTTTTGGTTTCCCAGCCTAAACTCAGATGTGACCTGTAGCTCCAGCTGTACTGTGCAGAACTTTTCATGAAGTGTATGATGAGTACACCTGTAGCCACAAAACCTGACAACGAAGCAGTTTTTACCCAGAGAGGCGAGCATGTCGTGCAGATCTTCCTTATCGATGAAACCATCTCTGTTCTGGTCGATCATGTTGAAGGCCTCTTTGAACTCCTGGATCTGGGATTGGTCGAACATGGCGAAGACATTGGAGGTGGCTCTCTGGGGGCGCTTTTTGGTGGTCTTTCCCTTGGCACGTTTGCTCGACATGATGGCGGCTGGATCTGGACCTGTGGACACATTTGTAGGTAAGATAAGACTGTGCTAACATCACACTGTGATCAGTGAGGGGCCTGGCTTTGGTTTCATTGGTTGTTAACACAGATAGACATGCATACTGATTTCAGCATTCATTTTACAAGATTAAACCACAATGATGTTTATCTTGCGCTACAGTGTTAAAAACTGCAGCGCCGCATCTGTGGAGCTCTTTCATATTTTCTCTACTGCTAACACTGTGCAGGGGAATCTTTTTCCTCTCACTTCTTCTAGAGAGAAAATCACATTCTTCCTAAATGTCGGGTCCTGTGACGGGTGTGAAAATGACATGTCTCCTCAGTGCACACCGCAGCTAACTTCAGATCTCTCCAGAATTAGACCTGTCACTCAGTCCAGGTCTGCAAGGATTTGTTATTCATTTGTGTGTATGTGTATAAGTGTGTGTGTGTGTCTGTGTGCGTGAGTGTGCTCTATGATTGTGTGATACCCAGTGGGTAATAGCAGACAGAGGACAGAGGGACAGGCAGGTTTGTGCAGGAGGGAGCAGGTGAATGTGGCTGATGAGTCGCTCAGACGTATGACATCATGTCCTGAGAGGCACAAAGGTGATGTGGATACTGGCTGCTGTTCACTCGCATAGTTTCACACCAACTGTGACAAGAGTGCACTAGCTTTTACAGTGTTTTGTCATCACTCTTGTCTTTAATTTTCACAATGAAAGTCATTATTTTAGATATTTGAAGTGAAAAATTATGTTTTACATGCATGTACAGTATTACAGGCTGGGGAGAGATAGTTATATTATCATTTTGTACTGGGACAAATAAAATATCCTGCTGTTGAATTAACTGAGTTAAAATTTTCAATTGTATTAATCACCAGTGGACATAAGAATTTAGATTTTACATATATACTGTTTTTTTTTCTAAATGTCACCTTTTTGCACTAATAACTATAAAATATACACTTTATGTTCTATAAAGACATAGCTTTTGTTTTGTTACATTTTTGTATTTTCTATATATTTAAATGATTAATATTTTTTTGGCACTGGTAGTTGTCTGTCTTTATGTTTTGAGTAACCCAGCAGGACAAGTAGGAAGAGTATTTCACACTTGTATATGTTTCAACATATCATGGAAGTGACAATAAAATCTTGAATCTTATAAATTTGCCAATAGGAGACAAAAATTGCTCAGTTTTTAGTAAATAAATGTAATATAATGTATATATTTTTTGAAATATCACAAAATACATAACCACATCAGATAAATAGTGTAGTTTTAGTGTAACTGTCTATATACACTTGTATTCCAACAGTTTTATAAATAGCTCTTTTCTGTCCTATATTTTCCAAATCTTTTTCTCCAAGGGCACCGTCTGTGTGACACTGTCTGTCATCATATTTAATGGGCTGGAGCAGCCCTAAATTTCTGTGTTCGCTGTCTCTTTGATTCATGAAGGCCTCACGGAGACGCTAGCCGCAGCCGGTTTGACTATCTACACGGCTCATTATTTCTTCAAGTCCCTCCTTCATTTTTTAAACAAATTAATGGACCTGTATCATGATAGGATTCTAACTTTTACTGTCATTGCAAATCACCAAGGTTCTGTCCAGAGTTTACAATCTTAATAAATAATGTATTTTTCAAGGAAACATTTGGGTTTTCAGTATAAATTACACAGGAAGGGACTTCATGTAGTTGAGGGACACATGCACATAGTTTCTCTCTCACCACAGACACATGTTGGATCAGTCTTTCATTTGGCTACTGTCTGGCTGCTTCAGCTCCTGCGTGTGCAAATGAAGAAATCTGGAAGGTGTGTACTCTTGGCTCAACGCCTTCCCATTCTCCATCTCACAGTCATTGAGGAAGCTGGAAACAAAACAGTGTCTCGCTCCACTTTAAGGTTACAGGAGCAGAGGAGCTCCTCAGTTTGATCAGGGCTTCTCTCTCTAACCGTTTCGGCCGCAGAGAAAACTCCCTTTGATCATTTCCAACTTAACCAGGAAACAAAATGGGATTTCTTTCTGGCTGGTGCCGTAGCAACAGCTGAAATCTTCTGCATTGTGCACAGAGCGGATCAACAATGATTCACAATGAGGCAGAGAACAACTATTTTTGACCTCAGCAACGTAAGCATTCGGCTGACGCATCTCGGCTTGGCTTGTACTGACAACTGTATTTGTTCTCTGGCCGCTCCTCTGTGGACCCTTTCATCCATTGGGGGATGACAAAGCTCCACTGTTTCTCTGTCCAACAGGGACACACACACACACACACACACACACACACAGAGTCTGATTCCACTAAACAGTCGGGCTGTCATCCCTCACTCTTACTTTAGGTCATGTAGGTCATTAATACCGAAGTGACGACTAAAAGACCAACGGTCAGGACCTCCAAAAACAAACCGGGGAACGTAAGCTCTCATCGCCTATAAAAAGACAACATCTGAGGTGTGAGAGTGTGAGTGAGACAGACCTAAATGGGTCAGCTGCATTCAGAAATTCCTCGGATTAATGTGCCGTAGTGATGAAGTAAACACACATGCATACAGCGTACATTTATACTGTTCATGCACATACACACTCTAAGGTGAACATCATCCACAGCCTTCTTTCCACCTTAATACATAGATTGAAAAAACAAACTCTACTGTAGCTTTTCCGGTACAAAGATCCACTTTAGAAACTCTTCCTAACTCTTTCCTCCTCTTCTCTCTAACTACTGACAGTTGTGCATTGTACCAGCAAACCCAGAGAATTTATATCTCACATTAACTTTGTGTCCTCTATTTGTACAATCCAGTGTTAAAAACAGCTTTGTTTCTCACCTTGGCTTCAGGTAGAAATATTTGGGAGCACTTCAAACTCCTTTTGTCTGGTTCCGACACAGCAGTGGGAAAGGAAGCAAGCAGTCCCACTGAAAAGTTTGCTTAAAGAATCAGTCTCCCGGTGGGCCCCTCCCCTTTCTGCCCCGGCCAATGGAGAGACCAGCCTGTCCCGTACAAAGACATCCCAGGCCAGGCCATTTCTCCATACAAGGCAAAAGAATGCACAGGCTGCAGCTTGCTACTGCCACAGACACTGCTCGGGATGTTTGGGGAAAAGGCAGAAATGACAGGAACTACGATAAGGCTGCCTTATTTAGAGAAAAGGGCCTAAACATTTAGAGGCTCTGTATGGTGGAGAGTGGAAACACTGGGGAGAGAGTTGTGAGCAGTTGCAGAGACGTTTTGAAAGGCAGCGTCTCTGCTGTAAGAATATGGGTTTCCCTTAAATAGGCAGTCTGTCTGGCCGTCACCGAGGCCTAAATGTGAAAGAAACACCTTCAATTATGTCATCAAGACAACATCTGTTTCGTGGTTACTCACCCTTTTCCCCATTATGTTTCATTAAAGAAAGGCAGCAATAATAACAATAATTGCAAGGAGGGGAAAAAAACAACCTTCTCTCTAGAAGGCAGCTCTTTACACAACAAAGATGTTTTTCTCTTTTCGTCTAGTCAAAAATATGTATCTCATGTCAAGTTGTTGCCAAAGAATTAAATGCTATCTGTGTACAATCTTCATCTCCTTAACCCAGCAGTGAAAATGTGTTCTGTGGAATACATATTGGTCATTGCAAATGTTTTTTTTTTTATTATTTTATTTCAGTCATCCTATCTCTTTGTGCATTGTGTGACTTTAAGGTATCAAATATGTCTGTGCTTTTACTTAAATGTAAAAGGATCATTTAGACTCTTCAGTGTTCTTGTGATGATGATAATAAAGGACTTACCTAACCTAGCCTAACCTAGTATTTACTAACCCTTCAACCGCCCAACCAAATCTGACATTTACTCTATAGATGACTACATATTTTATTTATATGCTTTTGGGAATTTCTAAAAAACTAACCAAAGAATATTGATAAGTAAAAACAAGCACACAATCTATTTTTGTTTGTTTTTAGAAATGCCACATGTTCATATCTGAGCAAATATTTAAATAAATAAACTTAAATTGGAACTGAACTGCAGCATGGAAGTTTTCAGGCACAGGAATGTGGCTTCTCTGTTTAAAGAAGCTCTGTGCAAGTGCAGTGATGCCCTCTGCTGGGGCTAAGCAGTTATTATTTTTTCGAAATACTGAAATCTGATTCTTTGTTGAAAGATGATGGCAGACAACGGTATGGGAGGGCTGGGAAATTGTTCATTCTCACATGAACAAGTTGTGGTTGTTTTCCCAGTGGGTTAGTAAAAACAGGGGATCTTCTGTTAAGCAGCAGTTTTGTGAATATGTGCTATATATTTACGTACACAGCTTTAAGCCATGCATTTTCTCAAGCATCCTGGTAAAAGGTCAAATTTTCACAAAGGAGACACTGGTGGATTGCTATAATAAATATCAGAGAAACTCCATAAACTTAATTCTAGTGGCAGAATGAATAGGCTATATAGTAAATCAGCTTATTTAGATATGATGAAGTGTAAGTGTTCCTAAGCAAAATTATTTATAAAGAAGTGCATTCATTTGTCCAAGCTGTAACTTTTAAGGCTGTTTTTGTTTTCTGCCTACAGTAGAGATGAGATTTATTGTGTAATGTGAAGTTTATGCATATTTATTTTGTGTATTTATTAAACTTTGCATTGAATTTCACGCGGTTTCCAAGGTTTTGCTACTTATTTGTATTAATTTAAAAAATAGACTCTAAGAGGCATATCAAAAACTAATATATTAATTACAAATTTAGTACACTAATAAAATAGTTTACGTACAATACATGTTGGTTTCTTACTACATCGACAAAAGAAGAGGACAAAGACCACAGATTACAGAATACACTTAATGCATCGTTAGACGCTTTGTTTACTGTTTAACGTTGAAGGCGGGCATTTGTTTCTTTTCCCGTTTTCTAATTGGCTGTTTGACCGATTGACGTATACACGCGCATGCGCACCATACTAGGAAGATGGATGTTTTCTCAAGCTGAAACGCGACTCCGAAGGTAAGCTGCTGCCTGTGCTCCCACATCTCTAACACAATAATTATACAGAATAAACTGTCTGTAACATATTCAACAGCCGGGGAACACCTGAAGTAGTCATAGGAGAGCAGAGTTTATGGAAATATGTGAGATATTTTTTCGTTGGTGTAACTTACACACGTCGTTTTACAAGATAAAGATGATTCAACAGTGAGTTTATTATTACACTGATGGGATGTGGCTCTTAATAAAGTTCTGAATTGTAAATGTAGCTGTAGTTATTTTTGGTTATAGGACTTTTTTGTAGTTTTTGAGGGTTTTAATTCACAGTAAAACCAACGTGTTGAGAGTTGGAGTGAGTGGTGGCTCAACAGTGGACGGTTGCGGAAGTTATTTAGAGTTTGGGGTGTATCTGTCCAGATGGGAAACATCGACTCAATAAATCTCTTTAAATCCGTTTTAAATTCGTTTATATATTTTTTTAAAAAGTATTCTGTAGGAAATCCTTTACAACATCTGCACTAGCTGTAGGGACTGATGTTTCTGGGAACTGTTTGGTGGTCACAGATATTATGTAAGAATAAAATCTGACGTAATTGTACTTTTTTTATACAAGATTACAGACATGATGAGGACCATTGCATTAGAGTGAGGTAACATCATGTCTGTCTGGGAGGCGAAGGTCAGTGACAGCAAAGGACTGTGCTGCACATTTCGATCAGTGTTTTCTGTCAACACCCACAGCTTTTTTTTTTGTTCGATATAATCTAAAGATTAAATATTTTTCTGCATTTTGGACGGAGAGGCTAACAAAACTAATTTAACCTTAACACATATATTCAGTCTGGTTTTCATGTAGGGTTTTATGATTTCATTGATTAACCTTTTATATTTATTTCAGTGTTTTATTTATTTTTAACTCTTATGTTTATTGTTTAACAAGTAATATTCATTGCTATTTTAAGTTTATTTATGTAACCTAACATTTTTCTTTACATTTTATATTATTATTTTAACTGGCTGTTTTATTTTTTTAGTTCTGATGTTTTAAAGGGATAGCCCACGGTCAAAGTACAGTCTGGAAGATAGATTAGATTTTTTTTTTAATGTGTCATATGATGTCAGAGCATTTCAACCAATCACAAAATTTGGAAGGTTTTTCAGATTGATTGAAATGCCCTGACATCATATGGACTCAGCATGTGGAAGCTGTGAGTTAGATTGCATCATGTCAGCACAGTAGTGGCATTATGACTCAAACAAAAACTCTTAACTTTTTCATAAATGGTCAAATAAGCCTTAATTTTTTTCCCCTATGTGCTCTCAGTATTACAGCTGTCAACCTCTGCATGTATGCATGTTACTCTTCCTTTAACTTATTTTTTTTTTAAACTCTTTTCCTTTTATTGTTATAATTATTTATATTTTATTGCTATGAGTGTGCATTGGTCTCTACTTCTAAATCCATTTTAGTTTTTATAACTTTCAGTTTTGTGAGTTGCTTTAAAGCACTTTTAATTGCGTTCAATTTGTATGAAAGCTATATAAATATGCTATATAAATATAACTTGATTGATTGAAAACAAGACATCAAAGAGGATATAAACCTGCAGATCAAATGTTTGATCACTGCATATGATGGTTAACCCTCATCTTTCCTCTAGTTCTTCTCTCTTCTGACATTATTGCTGCAGGCTTTTGTTTTTCCCACCACCTCAGTACAGCTGACGTGGCACTTTTCCAGGAATAGTAAATGGAACATAAATACCTGCACAGGCTGTATATAGCTGTAATGTTGAGAGCTCATAAAGACAAATTCTGACATATTTGATCACTTACTTCACAACAAAACTTATTATCTTCATCAACACTGTCTCTTCATTAGACATTGTTTCCGCACAGACCTACCTTCCTGTCATGTTTCCCTCTATAGGCAGCACAGGCAGTCATATCCATCCAACTTTGCTAATTATTTGCCTGAGTTCCTACCAAGTAGACTAGGATTATGAAGGATTTTCCAGCATTGGTAGAGCATCCCTGGTGGAGATCCCCCTTCATCTCTGATGGCCCAGAGAGCCGTGGTCGTGCCCAGAAACTGTGTGGTCGATCGGTTTGCGTGTATGAATAGCCTGTCCGAGCCTTTCAGAAACTGCTGGTCTGGCTGTCATGTGCTACGCAAGTGGGGAAGTATGAATTCAGTGTGACAGGAGAGTGTGTGTGGTGTGCGCTTGTGAAATTGTGTGAAATAGAGGAAGCATCAGTGTGTGAGTGAATATACTGGGACTCTCTCAGAGATTGCTATATTTTGCTTTGCTAGCCCAGAGCAGAGAGGACTGGAGCACTGTCATCCCTGATGACCACCGATCTAGTGGAGAATTAACCCAGCAGCTCTGATTTATTGTACAAGCCTCTTTAGCTTCTTCTAATATGTGTCCAAGCTGGCAAAATGTAGCCTGACGTTCACAGATGGATGTGGGGTGGGGGGCATCTTCGGGAGCGGCGTTGACGGGTTCCTAGAGTCGACATGGAGGTAGGGTCTCTTGAGGCAGTTCCTGAGTTCCTGTGGTTGGAAAAGTCGTTGTAGTGGTGCCGTATGGAGGAGGAGAGGTCAGGGCAACATAGCCTGGTTGGGAAGGGACACCTGCATCCTTCGCTGTGGGTAAGACACCGGACTGGTAATGTGGACTTTGGACATGTTACAGACAAGTGTAGGTTACATGATCCATTATTGTTTTTGTTGAGTATAAGAGCAGATGAATCCAACTCTTTATCCAAACTAGATTGTCAGCTGGGTTATTTTGGGGATATTTTAGTTAAGTCTGTCACAGCTTTTGATCAATTTGGTTTGTGTCTTCTGTTCTTTGGTTTGTTGCAAAACCCAGATGTTCACTTCAGAGTTTCTTTATGAAATTTAAAGAGGTGCTGTCTTGACGCGATCAGGACTTTGAAGACCACTTGTGATCGAACGCTTGTTTCTAAATTCCACAGAAGCTCATTTCACAGTCCAGCGATGTTGGTGACGGTAGAAACTAGGCCAGGAGTGATATTTTCAGTAGCCTCTGGCAAAGTTTAACTTCACTAACTTGCTGTTGGACATGTTTGTACCTGCTGCAGAGGAAAGGACGCACAAAACCAAACTAAGAAGCTACAAAACTTAACATTTGTGTCGTCTTTGGTCTCGCACTTGTCTTTAAGTGTGTGGCAAGAAGAGTCACAGTTTGCATCTTGTGAAATTTTTCACATAATCATCATGACTGACTAAAAAATGACTCACAACATCCAGATAATTGTTACTTAGATCTCATCTTAATCCCCACCTGTTGAACTTTGGACCATTAGTCACGATGAATATCCGACTCTAAAGGTCAGCGGGGTTTACTCTAAACAATAGAAACACCTCGCGATCCTTCAGGGACCTCTCTCTGGGTTTTGGTGAGAGAAAAGGTTTGAAGTCCTGTGGTCTTGTTATATTTAAATCTTGTTTTCCTAACGGGCACATTTGCAGATAGCCTGAATGTAGTGTAGGCTTCATATGCTGTCTTGAATGTCATGTTTTTGTTTGCCTGCTATAACTTGGTAGTGGTTTTGTTGAGTGTGTCTGTGTGAGAAGGATCAAAGTGCAGACTACAGAAAACACTGAATGCACCGTAGACACTTTGTGTTGCGGCCTCATGTCAACATAACCACACTGGTTCTCACTTCTTGTTTTTTTTTTTGTTTTCAGTCCCAAACCATGAATATCGTGGGCCAGTTGGCAGAGACGGTGTTTGTGACAGTGAAGGAGCTGTACCGTGGCCTCAACCCCGCCACGCTCACGGGAGGGATCGATGTCATCGTTGTCCGACAGCCCGATGGATCTTTCCAGTGTTCCCCTTTCCACGTCCGCTTTGGCAAGCTCGGCGTGCTGCGCTCCAAGGAGAAAATTGTCAGTGTTTTGTTTGTCTTGTTTAAATATTTCTACCTCACACGTAGAGTCATCTGTCTACTTTTGGCAAATCATAAACACATACATTCATTGATTTGATTATAGGTGGACATCGAGATAAACGGCGAATCAGTTGACCTGCACATGAAGCTCGGCGACAATGGAGAAGCTTTTTTTGTGAAGGAAAATGAAAACATGGCGGTAAGATGGCCTAAACTCCACAAATCGTTTTCTAATTATTTTGTAACTTAATATTCACTGTCTGTTTTTTTCTTTGTGTCCCCCTCTGCACCAGGTCCCAGCCCATCTGTGCACCTCCCCAATTCCTCTCGAGGTCCCCGATGAGCTTGAGGAGACCGCTGAGGGGTCCTCTGTTGCTGGATCTGGCGGCCGCAGGAAGAAACGCCGCCGCAAACGCATACGCTCTGACACTCACCTGAGAGACGAGGCCTGCTCCTCATCAGAAGAGAGAGAACGAGAGAAGGAGTGTGAGAGAGAAGCTGATCAGCAGGAGAGTCCTGCTCCAAACGAGCCTGCCACGTTGTTGCAAGTCAGGTCGGTCATTACAACACAAAGTAGTGTTTTCCCTCTTTAATTATAGGTGAAGGCGCTGTTAGCCTAGAACTTAATGTAAAACAATTTCTTACTTTTTGAAAAATTATCATTACCCTTAAAGGAAATAAAACCCATGTTCAAAATACAGTTTGGAAGATAGATTATGACATAAACTAAGGATTCATGAGAATGTTTTCAAAATAAAGAGCTCATGCATCGAAGATATCCATCTCTGAAAGTCGGTCTGAAAGTCCCCCTATCTCCTAAGGGACATCACGTGATGTCGGAGCATTTCAACCAATCAGAAAATCCTCCTATATTTCTGATTGTTTGAAATATTAAAAATGGCAGCCCAGTAGTGGCAATCAGACTGTCATATATAATTTTTCGTAAATGGCTAAATATGCCTAAAACTTTTCTCTTGGGCTCTCAATATTACAACTATCAACATATGCATGTGTTTATATTATATTTTCTATTCCTTCAAGACCCCAGAATGGGCTCTGATTTGTTTGTGTATTCAGACTCCTGCTACATGTAGCTAAGTGATGAATGATAATGTCTTGTATCTGTGTGCTCCTAGAAATGCATTTCTCTCATGGTGGAACTAATGAATTTCTAGGATGTAGATAGAAGACATTATGTAGTTGGTGGTAGCATTATGTTGTAGTTGGAGTCTCACCAGCCATGTCTTCCTAATTGATAAAGTGATTACCGTATTTTCTGGACTATAAGCCGCTACTTTTTTCCGACGTTTGAACCCTGCGGCTTAAACACCGGTGTGGCTCATGCATAGGCGGCACAAAGCTTGTTAGCTTTTTACAAGCTAGCAAGCTCCGTGCCGCTGATACATTTAGCCTCGTCACATCAGACCTGGTCAGAGTGGACCAAATGAAACTGTGCGAATAAATTCAATAGCGGCTTATAGACAGGTGCGCTCAGTAGTCCAGAAAATACGGTATGTTTTTAATGGCTCTTACTAAGTAGCAAGTGTGCTACCAGGCTTATCTCTAAACAAAGGTGCATTCTGAATTTATAGCTGTATCACTGAAAGGAGTTTTATTGGTGATATAGATTTTTAACATGTAGACAGACAAGTACTCCCCGAACAAAACAAAAAGCAGAAAGCATCTAAAACTGCAGAGAGTTGTGATATTGGTTCAGTGGGATCGTCGGTACAGGCGGCTGTTTGCAGGAGCTCCTGTGGTCAATTTGGAGCTTTCAGGATGTTTGAAGTTTACACAGCAGTTAATTTTTTTCTTGTATGTGTGTGTTAAAGTAAATCAGTGTACTATTCACTGTCTGAGGAGCCGAAGGAGGAACTGGAGGTTATGCAGACCAGAGACACTCATCCACACTCGGACGGAGAGCAGTCACCCTCAGAAAAGTGAGACTGCTTCAACTTAACCATGAATGAATTGACTTGTTAATTTGTTTGTCTTGAGCAGCCTCATATGCATGGAGTTAGGAAGTATCCTTGTTAATATTTACTCCATCAGTGTCTTCATTCTTTCTCTTCTTGTCTGTCTCCTTCCCAGCAATGTGTTCTTCAGCCGTTCATCTTCTCCTAAGAGCGACTCTGAGCTGGTGGTAAAATCCCAAGAGTCATCGGGGCCTCAGATGGAGTGGAACTGGGGAGGCTTTCCTGTGGTACGAACACACACACACACACACACACACACACATAGATGTTAATGTGCAGTTCAAGGTGCATCTGTATTGTGGCAATGCTGTAGATCTGACCTCACCACGCTGACACCTTGTCTCAAATTCCCCTCTCACAGCTGTGTCAACCAGGGAAGACTCCCGTGGAGCTGCAGAACATTTCTCATTCAGACTCGTCTCATTTTCGTACCATTGAGAGACAGGACTCCTTCGACATGGGTTATGATGCTGTGATCAGCTGTGGAAGAGTGGGCAGTGTAACTGTGGTCAAACCACAACCGAGGACTCAGTCTCTTGATTTAGGTAGCCTCTCCATCCAAACCACCCCGGTATTTAATGAGAAAATCCCACACATTTCCCATTCTACCCCCAGTGACCTCTTCAAGACTTGTGAATCATCAGTGAATATAGACTCAACACAGACACATGAGGACAACAGAGACATGTCTTCTAATTCAGCTAGTAATGCCATTTACTCTCTGAGTAGCAGAGAAAGCCCAGTGAGTGTTGCGCATGTTAGTGTGGTGACTGAAGGTGTTAACCATGTTAACAGTGTGACCGAACCAGGAAAAGCACAGAAACGACTCTTAAAAGAGAGTGAAGTTGCAGAAACAAGTCCAGGTAGTACAGAACCATCAAGTCCACAACACCGGGGTGTCTCATCTGAGCAAAGTGAGCAGGGCTCCAGCAGCAGTGCCCCTGTCAGTGAAGGGGACAGTGGCATAGATCCCTGTGCTGAGGGAGGGGAGGAGGACGGTGTGCCTGGAGGGACTGATGGATCAGCAGAAGGCTCGCGAGATGCTGGAGTTGACTCGACGGCTGCAGAGGCCTCAGCGAACACTTCTGGAGCCTCATCCAAAGTGGAGCACCACGACAAGAAGAAAGGTGAAGTATTTCTCTATGCTGTTGGTTTCTTGCTTAACTGAGCCAGCACACTGTATCCCAGCCTCATTTTAGATTAAGAATACATTTCTTTGTCAATGTAAAGTCTGTCAGGATTAATTTATATATGGGTTGCAGGTAAACGTAATCACCATCTAGGACCAACAGGTATTTACTTGGACGATCTGACCAAACTGGATCCTGAGGTGGCTGCACTTTACTTCCCCAAAAAGTAAGATACCACATTACAGATGGGCTTCTCAAAACACAGTATGTAATAAAAAAATGCTCATTTCTAATAATATCTGAAATTATACCGTAATCGTCTGAGGTTTTAAAACACATTGACTTGAAAGAAAACATATTCATCTAATGTCCACAGTGGTTGATTACATCATCACCATCTACTAACCCAGTAGCCATGCTGTAGTATCTCCTACAAGCTGCTTTTTGTTTAGAGAAGGTGAAGGTACCTTAGTTAAACTCTGTGATGTGCCTGCAGTGAGGCGGAGGGAGCGTTTCAGCCCGGAGCAGAGCAGGGCTCCTGCTCAGGGAGTCAGTCGCCTCAGTCAGTGGGCAGCGGGGCGTTGGACAGCGGCACAGAGTACCTGTCAGACTCCACCTCCTACAATATGGACGTCACCATGTCCCTTTGCGGAAAAGAAGGGGACACCAGCCAAATCACCAAAGGTAAAAGCAGTTGAATGTGTGTTAAGTTTTTAGTGTCTGTAACATAAGGCAGCACCTAAAGGAAGAGCCCTCTGGTGGAGCGGCATCAGTCTTCATGTTGCTTTTGCTCTTACTGCAGAGAAGTTTATGGAGCACCTTGTGACGTACCAGGATTTCGCCAACAATCCGGGAATCATTGAGGATCCAAGTCTCGTCATCTGCATAAACTCCAAGTAAGATTTCTAAGAAAAAAAATAATTAAATAATGTAGTCATAAATTTACCTGAAGTTTCTCTAACCATCAGTCTCAGCTTGCTTATGCACATGATTAATCAGCATGCTTTGATTTTTCACAGCTACTACAACTGGGCGGTGGCTGCACCGATGGTCCTGTCAATGACAACCTTCCAGAAAAATCTACCCAAGGTATTTTATTGTTTTTAAACTACACCTATTGATGCTTTCCCAATGTCCAGTAACAAACATCATTGCTGGGCTGTTTTCTTCTGAACTTAAATGACGAATATGATGATCGGACTGGTACAATTGTTGCCTTCATTTTGTGTGTATGTGTGTGCGTATGTGTCATACACAGAGCACAGTTGAGCGGCTGGTGAAGGACAAGATGCCCAAAAAGTCTGGACGCTGGTGGTTCTCCTGGAGAAGAAGGGACATGGACAGCAGCCAGGTAGATCCTGTTAGGGAACTCATGTTAGTGTTAGAGTGGGTGATGACAGTGTAACAGCAAAAAAAGAACTGTACATGTTTAAACCTGCAATAACCACATTCACTAATCACTAGTGAGGGTGTGGCTTTGCTTGCAAGGATTGGTCAGGATGGTAGAGATGGAGGAAGTTGAAGGTTTAGGTCAGAAACAAGGAACGGTGCTGATAACATAACATCTTTTTTCTTTTTCTGTTTTAGCAAAAACACTCAAAGGAGGAGCAAGAGGAGCAACTGCCAAGTGTTTCTACCACAGTGAAGTTAGTCGCCTCTTTAATAAACATCTCTGTTAACTTATAACCTTACATGTTGTGTTGCTGTTGGAACAGTTTCAGCTCATTCAGTGTACTGACATAATGGCATTCACACACTGCTGGGAGGTTAATACAAGGACTGTTGGTACCTTTGTATTCTTGGTTATGTGGTTATTTATAAATGGTACATGGAGTACATTTATATAGTGTTTTTTTTTTTTCTTGGCTTAAGCACACACACACACACATTCGCACACCAGTGGCTACAGAGCTGCCAAGTAGCTAGCCACTGTCAGGAGCAACTTAGGGTTCAGTTTCTTGCTCATGAACACTTCAACATGTGGACAGGAGGAGCCGGGGATCAAAACCCCAATGTTTCAATTTGTAGACGACCCACTCTACCACTTTTTATAATTCACGTAGATGAAATGTTCTGTAAATAAGCCAAAGGTTTGGACATGACTTCTTGTTTGTTGCTTAAACGTAGCCACAAGTTGGACCAAAGGAGAACTGTACATTTGAGAATTAGCTAAATGTCATGGGCCTCCTCCACTTTCATTATTTCATCAAAATGGTGAATAACATTTTATAAAGTTCATCAAATTTGTTAAATTCTGAGAATCACAGAATCATCAGTAAGGACAAAATACAAAGCAGTAGTAGTAAATCACAGTTGTTGCTTTCACTGTGTGTCTCTCATGATTTGTTGCTGTAATTATGTGTTTACATTTTTGAAGAGGGTGTCTGTCATCTGTAGATAGATGTGTAGCCTTAGGCAGTCTGGGATGGCAGCGGCTCACTGGTAGAGTGGTCGTCTACCAACCGAATGGTCGGGTTCGATTGCTGCTCCTCCCAGTCACTTACCTTGCCCTGTATGAATGTTGATTGAATGGTTTGGTGGCAGTCGAAGGGGCCGTAGGTGCAAATTGGCACTCACGCCACAGTAACTTGGGTTACCACCACTGGTATGAATGGGTGTGAATGAATAATGGTCCAGAGATTATTCATGCACTTCATCTCTGGTCTTCCAGAAATAAGCGAAATATAAATCCAAACCATTATTATTTTTATATATTATAGTCAGTCAGTTTTTCAGTAAAAAACAGTTAGATTTTGTGTTGCATATTTGTCTGTACATCTGATGTACAATGAACATTATGTACAATTTTCAGTGAATTGTTGACATTCCCTCAGTTACCTACTTGACAAAACTATGAGTAGCTCTGCCAACATTCAACAATATTTAACCTTTTTGAGTCCATTTAGTGTTTCAGGTAGAAATGTTGAATTATTTCACACTCACACTTCACTAAAAAAATGATATTTTGGAGTTAATATTCATCCAAAATAAATATAACACTGACACAGAAACAACTCAAACACAAAGTGCTATTGCATGTGTGTTTTTTTTAGAGCCACATTGGATGACATCGACAGCGATGAGGCAGCGGGGCTCGGCCGGAAAGCCACCATTCCTTCTAGTGCGTCAACAGAGACCCTGAACGCCACTCAGTCGATCAGCCAGATGTATCGCAAATCACTGCGTCTGACTTCTGAACAGATAGTAAGAGAGAGACTCCCAACACCCCCAAAAATCTGAAGTATATAAAGGAAGTGTTCAGTGTGTTTATGCTGTGATGTAGATATAATCATCTTCTTCCATAACCAGGAGCATCTAAACCTGCGTGATGGAGCCAACAAAGTGGTGTTCAGTGTGACCACACAATACCAGGGCACCTGCCGCTGTGAGGCCGCCATCTACCTGTGGAACTGGGACGATCGGGTGATCATATCCGACATAGACGGCACCATCACCAAGTAAAAACAAAAGCAGTTCAACTTGGCTTTGAACAGACACTTCACAGTTCCCTGGAGCAATTGAATACATATTTGTTTTCATATTTTCTGTTGTAATTATGTTTGTTAAAATTTCACAGTATTTTCAGTAAGTCTTCACTTTCTGTCTCGTGCAGGTCTGATGCTCTGGGTCATATTCTACCTCAGTTTGGGAAAGACTGGACACACACAGGCATTGCTAGACTCTACCACAAAATACACCAGTATGTAAAATTACATTTATGAGATATTGTCTCCAGTCAAATAGAAACTGGTCACTTTAAAAGAACTGATCAGGTCTTGTTCCTTCTAAACTTTCAGGCACATTACTCTAGTCGTAGATAAAGTAGATAAAATGTAATTCCTGCTCATGATCTCATTCTGATGTCATTCCAGTTGCAGCTGGATATCTAATCTGCACACCAGATGTTTTCTTGTTTTCTCATAATTTACATATGTGACTTATTTGTACAAATCCAGAAGAACAGACTCCACTACATACTTTATGCCCTGTTAAGTCTTTAGAAGCTTAATGCTGCAGGTCACCCAGTTACAAGCAGACTTTAACACCTCCACATTTTGTTCATGAATCTGTTGTGTCACATCCTTATTTTGACGTTTCTTTCTTTGCAGAAATGGCTACAAGTTCCTGTATTGCTCAGCAAGAGCTATAGGAATGGCTGCCATCACTAAAGACTACCTGCAGTGGGTCAATGACAAAGGCACTGTCCTCCCTAAAGGCCCCGTGCTGCTGGCTCCGAGCAGCCTCTTTTCAGCACTGCACAGGTAACAGATAAGACATGTTGCATTTTTCTTGTTGATTGAAGTAAAACAGTCTGAGATAAACTGGGAAATGACAACAGCTCTACAGTGTAAATGTGATGTACTGCCATAGACTCTATGCAGAAAAGGATGAAGCAGCTGGAGCTCCAAAGTGAGGCCAGTGCTGAAGTGTAGAAGTACAGTACTCCCAATGGTCACTAGATGCTGGTTGAATTGAAGTGTCATCTTGAATCATGAAATAATCAGTCAATACATTTTTTTCACAAGTCATTCTGATGTTAGAGCTCAAGTTTATTTTTCTTATCACTGATCTGGTGGTCCATCTGAAAAAAATAAAATCATAAAATAAAATATTGGTTTTTATAAGGCTTCAAAAAGAGGAACATTTAGGGGTTACTTTGACTGACTCTGAATTCCTGGGTACCATCCTTGGTTTCAAGGGTCAGACCCGCCTCCTCACTTCTTCCTTCATTTCCAAATATGGTCAATTCTGGCTTCAAACAACCAACATGGCAACGTTCAAATACCAAAATCCTGGTTTCAGAATGTGAGTCCACAACCCGACTGGTGACCTCATGTGAGGTTCATCCATTTTGTATACAGTCTGTGTGTACTGCTAACCCCTAGTGGCCACAAATCAAATGATCAAATACCATTCAAACCAAAGTATATGAATGTGTCACAATTTTTCTTTAACTGTCCTAACCTGGCAGAGAGGTGATTGAGAAGAAGCCGGAGGTGTTTAAAGTCGCTTGTCTTGGTGACATCAGGGACTTGTTCAACCCAAAGAGACAACCTTTCTACGCAGCCTTTGGAAACAGGACAAATGTAAGTAACACTGCAGATTAGTTTTAATACAGCAACAGTATTAAGCTCAGTTTTATGTCTGGCATTGATTTGAACCTCAGGCACAGGGTTTGTTCTTTAACATAAGACATCATGCCTGCTGAGAACAAAGTAGAGAACACACTTTTTACATCGTTATTTAAATGTACTTATTTTTATACTCTAGCTGCTACAACTGAAGTAAAAAAAAAACATGAAGGAAAATTCTGGTACTTATTTGTGGATATGAAGACACTGGTTAATTATTTATGATTATGGATTAGTGCTCCAGTGGCTGAACAGTCTGTTTTTGTGTCCATCAATACTACAAAGGTTAACTGAAGGTTAACACTGGAGCTCTTCTCTGTTGTTACTTTCGCAGGATGCTTTTGCCTACAAGCAGGTCGGGGTGCCTGAAACCAGGATATTCACTGTGAACCCAAAAGGAGAACTCATCCAGGAGAAGACTAAAGGCAACAAGTCTTCGTAAGTATGGACACTGAAAGGAAAATACAATGTTAGACATTGGTTTTTTTAACTTTCTGACTTTCTAGTGGTGGTATGAGAAACACAGGCCGGAAACAATGCGCCCTACTTCTGTGAGAATAAGTAGACTGACAGGAAAATACAAACGGCAGGAAAGGCATAACCGTATTTTACCAAGATAATCAAAGGGTAGACATAATTCTCTTTGCAGGATAGAAAATAGATAATGTATTTTATGCACTCTACACTCTCGGGACCACAACATTGTTTATGAAAATAAACCAAGCTAACACAAACTGGGTCAAGCCTATTGTGTAATCTAAACTGAAAGTTATACAAAAATGAATATTCTCAGTGTTTGCGCAGATGGAAATCAGAGCGCCGACCGACTACTCTTAGTCATAGTGTGTTAAAGGTTAAAATGTGACTCTGCTGAGCCCATTTTCTATCACTTACGATCTTTCATTAATGGAAATCAGGAGGAGTTCAAGTGTCTCTGAGTCTGTTTCTTGAGTGGGGGAAAAAGGATTGTGAGATCAGCATCAGACTGGGAGCAGCGGCAGTAGTAATGTGGTCGCTGTCCCAATCTGTAGTGGTAATGGGGGAGCCAAAGTCTGTCGTTTACCTACCATCAATG
Source organism: Pseudochromis fuscus (assembly GCA_900323345.1). Taxonomy (NCBI): domain Eukaryota; kingdom Metazoa; phylum Chordata; class Actinopteri; family Pseudochromidae; genus Pseudochromis; species Pseudochromis fuscus. The sequence goes on along the minus strand of OOFC01016129.1, from coordinate 16,250 downwards.
TCCCTACCCTCACCTGTGGTCATGAACTTTGGGTAATGGCAGGAAGAATAAGATTGCAGATACAGATGGCTGAAACGAGTATCCTTCGCCGGGTGGCAGGTCTCTGACTAGGATCCCTCCTGGATAGCTCCCGTTGGGGGTTTACCAGTCACAGCCAGCTGGGTGGAGACCCAGAGGTCGGCCTGGAAGGATTATGTCTCAGATTTGTCCTGAAAGCAACTGAGGATCCCACAGGACGAACTGGAAGAAGTTGCAGGGAACAGGCAGGTCTGGGCTTTCCCACTCGCCCAGCTGCCCCCTGATGGACTAAGCGTGATAGAAACTGGATGGATGGATGGATTTTTATATAAATATGTATGTTTATGTGTTTTGCAGGTACTGCCACCTCAGTGAACTGGTGGAGCATTTCTTCCCCGTGCTTCCCGTTGGGGCCAGCACATCCTGTGTTCTTGACTGTCCTGAGTTCAGCAGTTTCTCCTACTGGAAGGAGCCTCTACCAGCAGTGGATCTGGATACACTACTGTAGACACACACCAACATCCACCAAATCCACACACGTGCAAATTAAGCACATATATTCTCTGATTTTTTTTCCCTGCTTGACTGAATATTGCCTTGAGTAGACCTGCCATCTGTGTAGTGCCTGCTTATGAGCCATAACATCATACAGCCAAATTATTAAGTTATAATATTCTTCTGCCTTTCAAAAATAATTGTGTAAACTATCACACAGTACCGACTGTGGCTATTCACTTTATATTTAGCTGTTTGTGAAAAGTACACAATTCTTATGACACAACTGGACAAATATGCCTGATGACTGTTCTATTTTTGTTACTTTGTGTACAGAAATCAAGAAAGCTTTGAACTTTATTAGATATGTAGCAAGTGATGCCTGAAGCTAGCAAATGTTACAGTATTCATTGCCCTTGTATAAGCTTGTGGCAGTGATGTGACCAACATAAAACAGATACTACACAACAAACCTGTTATCCCTCTTTCAGTGGAAAGTAAAGATTTTGTGAGAATATTTTTATGTGTTGAGTACAGTTTGAGAATGTATTTAAAATGCTTTGGATATTTTTTTATGAGATCTTTTGCAAATTTCAAAAATGACCCTTGATAGTCGGGTGAATGAAAACAGCTGTGAACAGCAGTTTGATGTGATAGGTGTGACGGCTGAGTCCAGGCTAAATACAAAGCAAACACATTGGTTTTTAGGTTTAACAGCATCATCTTTGTTTTAGTGTGTGTGGACATGAATCGGAGTCTGATCTTTAAACCACAAAAAGCACATTTATGTCTCCTTTTCCAGGTACGACATGACCAACCGAAGCCACATTTTTACACTACATGAATGAGGAGGGTGTGAGGATGTCAAACACTTTTTATTTCCTACCTGTAGACAGATATTGGGGGTGGTTTAGCTGGCACTGTGCCTTTGTATGATAACGATTGAGTTATATTTATTATCTTTACCTTCCATCGCCCAACTGGATATTTTACTGTAACGCTGTAAACCACATGTGTAGAAATATAAAAGTATTTTAAACTATGTGTGTTTTGTTTGTCTTTCATTTTTAATGTGTGAAATGATTGTTCCCATTCTCAGCTTTTAAAAATACATTATTGCAAGAGTTCCCAATATTTGTGTATTTGCTCCAAGTTTATATGTATTTGCAATGAAAGATAAAGATTGACATGTTATATTTGCACATAGCAGCAGGCCAGATGTGGTGCAGGTTTAGTAGATACAAGCTGACACAGCTCCACGGGGGCACATGAACGCGTCAGTGTTGTTGAAAGGCGTGGGCATTTCTGACCCATGATCTGTGCGTCAGTGCGTTTACTGACTCACCTGCAGGTGAAGACTCGACACACAGCAAAACAAGTACAGGAGGTAAGTACTTGAAGATGGAGGGTGTCTCGATCTCTTAAAAGAAATGTATTTTTAAGGTGTTTGTAAAGTATTAAATGCTTAGGCTCTGAGTGCTGCAGTGCAAATTACGCACAGTGTTTGAAATTTCATGGTGTCGATTTTTTGTGTTGTGTCATACTTGTTGCTGTTTGATGTTGTTATAATGTTAAAAAAAAATCTAAAAATTATATTACCATTATTATCAAAGCTAGCAGTATGTATATGTGTGTTTGCAGTGGTGGTAATTTCCTTCCTGTAGTGGCGCATTAAATTAATATAGAGGAAACACTTGGCAGAGGAATAATAATGCAAGCCTAATTGTTTATTAAGCTAAGCCAAATTAAGTGGATTTTTTTAAATGCCTCAGAGCAGAGTCAGTGTAACAAGATAAGATAATGAAGAGTGCTCGCTGGGAAACGAAACTTAGCAAACAGGTTGGACGCGCTCGGATCTGACGCAGTGATCGCCCTAATTGTCAGACGGTGCTCTTTACCATAGATTATAGACGCACTCCTGCATCGACAGTTTCTCTTTTACAGTAGGTATGATTTGATGCAACTTTAGCCGAGCCTGCATACATGCTGCTGTGTAATTTTACTGTGTAGTTTTACATACGTGCATAAACTTTGTGGCTTCCTGATGTTGCGCTTAGTCATGCAGGTTGTTTGCCACACTAGAGTTTCACAACTGAGTGGAAGATTAACGATGTCACGGAGAACACTGTTTATATTCAGTAATACTTGAATTCTCCGACTCTGAATTTAATTTTTCAGTATTTCCAAGAAGAATACTCACAAAAAGTTGGGGATACTCGACTTTTTTGGTGAAATTTCCTTTACAGATGAACGTATAATGACTTTTTGAAAGTGTTAAATGCACGTGTCCAACTGTTTAATGTTTCAGTGGTTGTTGGAGAACATGCTGTTGTCTAAAAAGGTGATCAACCACAAAAATCCCAAGTGTGTGATCCTTTAACTGGCTAATAAATGTTCAGGTTCAGTCACAGTTTGTATTTATATAGTCCTCATACTGTTCACACTTTTGACATCATGAGACAAAGATGGCACCTAACCATCGATCAACAGTACCTGGGCATGGTGAGGCTTCAAACAGGAAGTTCTCAGAGGTAACTTCCCACTGAGCAGAGAGGGATCAACAGGTTGTAACAGAGACACAGAGAGACATAATAGTGGATGTCCTTGATGAACAGTGCTCTGTGGAACCACATGGTAAATGTCACTCAACTCCAGGCATGTTTAAGGGAGGTGATCACTGATTCAATACGTTGAGTTGTCTCTGTATTAGTCAGAACAAAAGCTGTTTTTTTCCCAGAAAACATAAAATATTTACAGATCTTCAAGTGATGCATCATTGACCATGTAGTTCAACAAATTATCTGCCATTCATAGCTCATAATTGTTCGATTTCCATGTAAGTTTACCCTGTTTTTCTGTTTTTCCAGCACTTTCCATCATGTCTGTGAGTGAGAATCAACCAGAAGCTTTGGCTTTGGAGCTCACATGCCCCATCTGCCTGCAACTATTCTCTGAGCCAGTTTCTCTTCCCTGCGGCCATGTGTACTGCTATGCCTGCCTTCAGACCATGGGAGAAGGCCTTGATCAGCACAGCTGCCCTGAGTGTCAGGCAGAGTACCAGGGAACCAGAGCCCTTGTGAAAAGCTTCAAAATGTGTAGTATTGTGGAGACTTACAAAGCTGCTGCTGGGAAAATCATCTCCAACACAGATCCCTCTGATGTCGGCCATGAAACAGTCACGGGTGTTGATAGCTCTGTTTCAAAGGAAACAAACACAGAATACCACAGGGACTCAGCAGCAGCTAAAGAGAGCCGAGACGAGATTGCTGAATGCAGTGCAAAGGATGGTTTTCAAATTGGGTCTGGATCCTCAGAGCATCCCTTTTCTTCAGATCAAGAAAAAGGCAGTTGCAAAGGTGAAATGGATGAACCCAAATTTAAACTGGCATCTCAGGTCACTGAGTTAGGCCTGAAGTTGGAGATGGCGAAGGGTGTCTTGAAGAAAGAAAAAGACAGGGAGCTGGAGGTGACTGCTGCTAATGCTCAGCTGAGAGAGAAAGCATCCGCGCTGTTAGGGCAGATAAAAGATCTGGCGCAGAGCTACAGTGAGCGGGTGAAACAAATGATTGAAGAAGAGTTAGGTCCAGGCGAGGACCGTATATGCAGTCGAGTCAGTCAAGCCTCCGAGCTGACCGAGCAGCTGAGGCAAGCTCTGCTCAGAGCGGAGTCCCTGCTGACTGAAGATGATGAGGCTGCATTTAGTGATGAGCTCCAAAGTCTTCACCCACATATTGTGGAGTTAATTGCAAAACCAGTCGGAGAGGAGGAGCAGGAGGAAGACCTTGTTGTCGCAAAAGTCAACCCTGCACAAGCCTGTCCCAAGCTGGAAAATATGAATTCTGAGCTGAGGGACAAACTTGGGGAGATTCAACGTTCCCTCCGGAGCACCCTCAACCCTTCAGAGGTGACCTTTGACCCCGAAACACTCCATCCTAACCTTATTCTCTCAGACGACCTGAAGACTGTGACTTTCAGTGCGACCAAACAGACCTACCCATCCTGTTCTCAGAGGTTCACCAGCTTCTTCCAAGTCCTCAGCACCCAGAGCTTCGCTGAAGGTGAGCATTGCTGGGAGGTGGAGCTCGAAGGCTCTCCATGGATCATCGGTGTGTGCTACAGTGGGAAGCTACAGCGTAGCGGGCTGCCATCTGCTCTGGAGAGCAGCCGTAGCTCCTGGTGTCTGATGTGGTTCAACAACCTGCTGACAGCCTTCGAGCAGAGCCACAGTGTGCCGTTGAAGAGGACCACAGTGTCACGCAGACTTGAGCTCAGGCTGAGCTTCAAGACCCACAGGCTGAGCTTCTACAACATCAGCCCCACCAGTGGCAAAACACATGTGTACACATTTAAGGCTAACTGGACTGAACCAGTGCACTTAGCCTACAGGATGATGTCAGGGCATCCCAAAGCCCGTGTCACTATTTATTCATAATTATAAGTACAATTTTTACAAATGTTCTGCATAGCAGCCGCCAAGTAATTCCATTTGAAACACTTGATTTGTAAGAAGAAAGAATGTTGCCTATGCAAGAGATGCTGGAAAACATAGGACAACCTCTCCAGTTTACATTGTGATAAAAACATAAATGTGAAGTACTCAATGCAGTGTGAAAGCACAAACACAATGCTCAAAATAATGTGAGAAGAAATGTCTTTTTAACCTTTAGGGTAATGCATTCCTAATGTAATCTACTTTAATCAAAGTAGATATTAGATTTTCTGCTTCCATCTCACAAATAAAGTCCTCACAAATCTGCTAACTCAAGCTCCATAAAATATTGTCATCATGTAACTAATCATCACATACATAATCACTTTGTTTTTAATTTGTTGAAAAACACTTTTCTGTAAGGTATATTTAACTTGCGTGGCTTTTAAACAATGCCATAGCCAGTAAAATATCCCCCTCCCTAAAAGCAAGGCATAACGTCATTTGCAGACAGTTATAATGGGGTACATGAATTCGGTTAATTGTAGCCATTTTCTGAAAACATACAGTCTCAGTATCTCACAGGGATTAATAATATGAAATTTTAGCAAACACATGTCACGTGTCTAAATTGTGAATGATTATGACAAAATGGAAATGAGAAAATACATCCCACATGAGCTTTTATTTTTTAAATTTTGTATTTGACTTTTAATTATTCAGGTAAGTCAATGAAGAACCAATTCTCATTTACATTGACGATCTGGCGAAGACACAGCACAAAGACAAGGCAAATAATAAAAAGGGAAATATCAACAAACAATATAATACCATTTGTAACAGTTTGGACAAAAATGTGATGAAAATAGATAAAAGCACCTGCAACAATCACAAACTGTTGCCCTCACTAACTTTTTAACCTGTTTGTTTTTGTGAAACATCATCATAGGCTGTACAGAAAACAATATCCACACTACTAACTTTTTAACCTGTTTGTTTTTGTGAAACATCATCATAGGCTGTACAGAAAACAATATCCACATATCTCTTATATACAGTCTACAATCAACAACCAGTAATAAACATGCATATTTGGGCATCTAAGTTTACTAATGGTTGCTCTCAGTCTTGCCAGTCTTGGGGCAATTCTTTATTCATCTTACCTACATAACTCTGTCCTTAAAATCAAAAGAATATATTCTCCACAGAGATGTTCTGAATAGTATTTTGTGTAGGCACTGTCTCATGCTTGGTAATTGTCTAAAATCTCACATAATTTGTAGATATGCTGTGACACCTATAAAAAACATGTCATTGGAAAGCAAAGCACACATGTTTTATGTGCACACATATTATCACACGTATTATACGTGTGATAATTAGGGACCAGGAACTTCCAGAAAAATGTTTGAGACCAAGCTTGTGACCAGAGTAAAAAAAAAACACAGACTATTTCTAAATTTGGCTTTGCGTATTTTGTACAGATGAAAAAACAGAGATGTGATAAACTTAAGTTAATGGAAACCATTTTATTACAACGCCCCCTTATGGATGACATGTGTCATATATTTCTGTATGACGTTAACTGGTCTTTCTATCAATAATAACAGACACAATATGTCATTGGGAGTATGACATCAAAATTTCACCGTTGTGCCGTCGATGGTTCAGTTTCCACGGGTGTTTTTTCGACATAAAGAAAACAATAATCTAATAATAACAATGAGAACAAACATCAACAAAGCTACCACGCCATTAGCCCCTACGTCACACTGTCATCTCGCGAGACTTGCTCCTCCTGTTTGGCGAGAGTGTCAGCTGACCACACGGGAAATGTGTTAACGAAAGTCTCCAGCAGCACAGCCATGTCCCCGAGTAGGGATCAATGTATCGGTCGGATACAGAGTGTATGACAACGCGTGGAGCTTGTGTCGAAGTCACATCGTTGGTTTGAATATTTTACAGCTGTTGCACTCTCGAATCGGAGTCTTCTGAATCGGTAAGATGTTCATGTTTACTATGCAGAGGATCCCTAGTACTAGTATCACGTTTGTTTTGATGCTAACGCGACCCATTCTGCTTTAAAGCAGTGGTGGCTATTAGCCAGGTGTACGTAATACTACCATTGTCACCACTGCTGTATTTGTCTGCAAAGAAGATACAAATTAGAATTTAATTTACTACAACAACAACGAGAACAACAAACCCTCCAACAGCAGTTAGCAAGCTGTCCGTGGCAGCGTTAGCTAACACCTAAATTCCCCTAAAGCTAACAATCTGGAATGTACTGTGATAAAACAAAGGTTAAAATATGCTTTAGTCGACTCCAGGAAGAAGAGTGTTTACTTTAGTCTGACTTATTATCATTTTTGTTTAGTACTCTCAAGTTTGGTTGGCTAATAGTAACTTGTCCAACTGTTCAGCCGGTGAAAGTAACAGGATTAGTGTAGTAGTTCACCGTCTGGCTCTTTAAACTCAACACCTCACATAGCCCGAGTAGCACACAGTGTCGTTACATAATATTTATCCAAGTGGAGACAGCTGTGACAGGTGCCTGCGACAGTACAGCCACAGTAGTTCATACTTTAGTGTTTTGTTAGGCTCATATGATTTTATCTCTGATCTCTGAAGCACCTCCCATCCCAAGCTGTAACCTCACTGTAATGAGGAAGCCCTTTAAGTTCAAGAATGTCAACATTATCATAATCACATGATGTTGTTTCCCCCTCAGGGTCAGACACCATGCTAGCCACAGTGACTGCTGTGGTTAGATTTACTCAATACAATGACAGTACTTCACCTGCACCGGTGGAGAACACATCAGCCTTCTCGACTTGGCAACCTGATACTCAAGCCAACATCACCAAGCCTCACAAATGTCTTCAGGTTCTATATGAGGACATTGGAGACTCCAGGTAAATCATTAGCCAATTTGCTATTCTGCTGTATTGCAAAATGAATTGAATAACATTTTACAATGTCTTATGTTGTCCTCTTCCTATTCACCTCTCTGTGTTAGGGTGCGGTTCTGGGATATTTTACTGCTAGTGCCAAATGTGGCCTTCTTTGTGTTTCTGATGTGGAAGCTGCCCTCAGCCAGGGCAAAGATTCGACTCACCTCTAGTCCGATCTTCGTCACCTTTTACTTGCTGGTAAGACACAAGCTCAAACAGTATAAACAGTATTCAGTGTCACTATCTTGAGCTAAACATCATGCTTAGCATTAAATTCTATTAATAGGAGTCCATAATAAGATGAATCTCATATTCTTTTTAATCAGTCTTTGAACTCTCATAATAAAACTTGTAATGTCTGGAGATTTTACTGCAGTTTGATCCTCAAAAGAGAACAATGCCACTGTTGGTATATTTCAGTTTCATTTACGTCTAACAGTAAAGATAAAGGATTTTGTCTGATAATTTACAAAATTCAAATTCTTTTTGACTGTTGTTCTTTACAATCTGGTGTTTTGCAGTGTCTGGTTCTTTCTCTTTGTTCCCAGAATTTATTGCCTGGTCTGTTTAGGGCAGGGGAGTCCAATCCTGGTCCTTGAGGGCCGCTATCCAGCATGTTTTAGATGTTTCCCTCTTCCAACACACCAGATTCAAATGATCAGGTTCTTTAGCAGGCTTCTGCAGAGCTTGATGATGAGCTGATCAGGTGTTGGAAAAGGGAAACATCTAAAACATGCAGGATAGCGGCCCTCGAGGACCAGGATTGGACACCTCTGGTTTAGGGTGTCATTCCTGTGGCGGTAACATAACAACCACAACTGTAGGGAGTAGGATATCTCAACTATGCAATGCCTGTCAAAACACATTGCCTATCACTGGGCAATGTTGCAATCAGCTGCACCTTTACCTAATTCTTCACCATAAAATTATTTTATTGTGTTCAGAAGGTCGACTGTTTTATGTAGATTAACATGTCGTGTACTGTATTCATCAGGTGTTTGTTGTAGCAGCAGTTGGAATCACACGGGCCATCGTGTCCATGACTGTCAGTGCATCCAGCGCTGCCACCATCGTAGACAAAGTAAGGAGCCACATTAAGTATCAGTGGAAACTTTTGTGAACTTAACAATTTTTTGGTTTCAACTCCTGGTGTCATATTAAAGTGTGATGTCTGATCCAAATGACATCTTCCAGAAAAAAAGTCAGACCTTTTAAAAGCATGTATGTACATCTAAAGTGTTTAAAAAACGGCCTGACAGTGTATTATTATTTATAGAGATAAAAGTGGGCTTATCTTTTAATTATAAACTTGTTTTTAATGCTTGTTTGAACTTGCTTGGAAACACATTCTGTGCTGTCCTTGTCATAAGACTCATGTTTACTATAAACTACAGTGAATGGTTTTCAGCAAACATTTTTCAGCATCCAGTCTGGATGAAACTGCTTTGAATTGTTTCTCAGAGTTTGGGTTCCCATTGGTGATTGTTATGAGTATAAACACTTCACTCATATTGAATTAGCAGGCACTATATGCTGCCAGAGATGCTTTGTATCATAAGTACCCAGAGGGGCTTGATATGTGCTGCTGCATGAGTGCAGGCTTTCAAGTCTAAAAGGAAAGGCATGGCTGACATTCCACACATACCAGACAGATCCCTATGGAGTTCACAGTGATGGACCCACTGTTCCCATCGCACACTGTCACGGCTGCACTGTTGGAAAGAAAGGGAAAAAAAAAAGGACAAATGATTATATAATTCTTTGGAGTGTGACCTGACCTGTAAAGTTATGTGCGTGTCCTGCCTGGATCGATACGTATTACAACACAGCTAGTTTACTTTGCCACAGTGGCTTCTCATGATGTTTGTTGTCTCTTCAGGTGTTGTGGGAAATCACCCGTTTCTTCTTGCTGGCTATTGAGCTCAGCGTCATCATCCTAGGACTGGCTTTTGGTTAGTTTGATTTCAGTTCCTCTTTACTGTGCATGTGAAGCAGTGTGTAGTTTCTCTTTCTTTCATGTGACCTGAAACCAGTTTCAGATGTTAACCTGGATGTTTTTTTAAAGCTCTGGATTTAATAAGATACACAACAGAAGTCTGTAATTCTTTATCCATTTTTTAGGCCACCTGGAGAGCAAGTCCAGTATAAAGCGTGTGTTGGCCATTACTGCTGTGTTGGCTCTGGGATACTCCATCACACAGGTACTGATGAGTGATTAAAGGTTTGATACTGTTAAAATATGATGACATCACATGGCAGGAAATGTGTAATTTTTCTTTACATGACCTTTAGGGTACACTGGAGATTCTGTATCCAGACAGTCACCTGTCTGCTGAGGACTTCAACATCTACGGTCATGGAGGACGTCACTTCTGGTTGGCCAGCTCCTGCTTCTTCTTCCTGGTTAGTAGCGTTGCAGCAAAAGCAACATGAGCAGTGAGATGATTGATTGATTATCTATTGAACTGATGATATCATCTTTTTTTTCTTGTTTTTTATAGGTGTACTCTTTGATTGTGATCTTACCTAAAACTCCAGTGAGGGAGAGAATATCTCTGCCATGTAAGTTTTAGGTTTTTATGCAGCATGAACTCAAATTAGATGGATGTGGTTAATAAGTAACCATGGTATACAAAGGTTAGCACCTGTTAGATGATGTTTTATTGATTTTCAAAGTCAAAAGTAAGTCAATACAATCACTGCATTTAAGAGAACAAAGGAAAAATTAGCTTTCCTCCGATGTTAATACACCTTTTTAATTCCAACATTTAGAAGATTGAAAAGTGAATATATGATGAAATACAGTGGGTATAGAAAAGAATCACTGCCCTTCGTAAAATTTCACATTTTGTTGCTTTGCAGCCTGAAATGAAGATGGGTACAATTTTGGTTTCACCCAGTTGTTATCTTTCACTTGGATGTTGTAAGCTGCACTGAGTAAAAACACCTGGATAAAACCAAAAGTGAAAGTGCATTAACATGAAGACTGCTTTTTATTGACTTGTTTTTACTGTTAGGGCCCAACATTTTACATAAGCATGATATTTAATGTATTTATGATGGTGGAAACTTTGTACCCACCAGGATGTATTGCACTCTTTAATGTATAATTACTGACTCCTTAACTGAAAGCTGTTGTCTGTTAATGTGTGATCTACTTCCTTGTTCCAGCTAAGAGGAGCTTCTATGTGTATGCTGCCATCCTGTCTTTACTGAACCTGGTCCAGGGCCTGGGCAGTGCTCTGCTGTGCGCTGGAATCATAGAGGGACTCTGGTCAGTATTAGTCTGTTGTTATCAGCAGATTTTCAAGTGTTAACCACAGATGTAAAGATATAAAAGAGAGGGAGAAAAAAAAGAAAGTATGAAATGAAACACAGCTTGTATTTGAAGCTGCTTCTAAGCCTCTCAGTAACTGCAGCTTGTCGGCTTGGTTGTAAACACTGGGATGACTCATTGTTCTGTTGGTTCCTGTAAAGTTCAGCGGAGTTTAGATGAGGTGATGTTTTAGGGCAGAAAACAAGCTGCAGTCTGTGCTTTTTGGGAAGCTGAGAGTCTCCTTATGCTCTGAAACGTTCCCTCACACTGTTCCCTCTTTGTCCTCTCTGAATCAGCTGCGTGGATGTCACCACCTTCCTGTACTTCTCTGCCTTTGCTCCGCTCATTTATGTCACATTCCTGAAAGGCTTCTTTGGGTATGTACTGATACCAAATATACAGAATAACAATATTTACAGAAATCAGTTCTCTCAAGAAAAACCTTAGACCTTGGTAATTAAAATACATTCATATACTTTCTCAGTGTTTCTTTTATGCTGGAGACAGTGTTTTTATAACCTGATTTAATGGCAGTCTAACATTACTATAACTCATAATGTGCCAGGTGTCAATTTGCTCAAAAACCTACATTGTATTTTTTATTAATCTGCATTTTGATTTATATCTCTTCAAGATGATGTTATTTGATTATGTTACTGTTCATTTATTTTATATATTTCAAGGAAAAACTCTGATAAATGTGTGTTTGTTTATGTACTTAATGAATAATTATGGTCCTACAGTGATTTTTAATTTGTTGAACATGAACACTGCAGAATCTCTAGAGATATTTTATAGTTGCATCAAAAACCTTTTTTCTTGCTGTATGTCACTACTTTTTTTCTTCTTCTGCAGTTCAGAGCCCAAGATCCTGTTCTCCTACAAGTCTCAGGTGGATGAACCAGATGAAAGTGATGTCCACCTTCCCCCAACGGTCGCAGCGAACCTTGCTCGTAAGGAGCTGACTGACCAGGGCCTGTACTACTCCTCCACCCAGATCGACGGCTCTGGTCCCGGCAGCTCCCGTATGGTCGGGGCGCACCTGGATGATGTCGCCTCCGGACCCTATGGGTCCAGCAGCATTAACAGCATTGAAGCTGACCGCTGGAGACCTATTAATGTGTGAAAGAGTGAAGAGGATAGATGGTTGTACAGCTGGACTTCAAGTGTTGTGCATGTGTTGTGTGGTAGGCAGGATGGTGATCGCAGAACAAAGCAGCTGGACGCCACAGAAAGTATGATCTTGGTTTTGCTTTGAGGCCAAAGTAAAAAAAAAACAAAAAACAAGCGGACACTTCAGGAGAGACCTTTGCTAGCCTCTTTCTGGATGACTGCGAGTTTAGCAACTGCTTTTGTAACAGTGTTGCCAGAGTGCACTGCTGCTGCTGTAGCTCCGCACCAGGAGCACCGCCTCATCATGGCCCCGACAGTCTTGATATTGATTCTCTCGTAGATGTGGGAGCTCACTGACTTCTTCTCAGCACATTTTTCTGTCATTCCATGATTAAGAATCAGCTGCTCAATCCCCACTGACGATGTGTTAACCCTGTTTGGGTACCAGAGTCTGTAAAATCAATCTAACATTCTTTTGATGACAGCTTAACATCTGTACATTCCTCACTAAAGGCTTGGAGAAACAGCATCTCAACTGACTCTGTCATAAGCTGCCTTGTATTAGATGTGTGACTGAGCTGGCCCAATCAGCTTGTACTGATTATTCTGCTTCTATGAACACAATAAGGAGTTGTGCAAATTCCTTTTTTATGTGTACTCTGTCCTTTGGCTGCTCTGATATTAGTCTCGTGAATTGTTGTGCAGCTACTCTTAACATAAACAGGACTTATACACAGCTTTACTATGACAACTACATAAATGTCATCAAAGCTACATTACATTGTAATATTGCGTAATAACACACTGTAAACCTGAGCGGGATGACATGACCTGCTCACGTGACCACAACAAAAAGAAAGTAAGGCCAAGGACAGGAAGAAGTAACTTTATTCTACTACAGTGTAAATAGTGCTAAATAGCATCACAGTGCAAATGCAGATGAAAATTTACAGTGCAAAACAGAAGTTACAAGCATGTAGGGATAGAAGTCAGCTCTAAACACAACCCAGAGAGGACTTCAGGTGTGATCACGGGGAATATATTAGTAATGTATTCATGTTTTAATCCAGATAGCCAGTCCTTGTCCCATCATTCGGGACGATCTGGAGTACTGGACACTTCAATAAGCCAGATGATGGCCCCCTTGATTATGGAACCTGTCTTACATCTGTCCTGGATTCACATTCAAATTCCTTTTTTATGTGTTCTCTGTCCTTTGAACTAGGTGCTGTCCCTTCTGTTAAGTGAACGGTGTTAGCGTGATGTGTGTCAATGCAATATAACAACAAAGTCAGTAACTCCTAAGTACAAGTACTGCATTAATGTTAAAGGTCAGAAACCAAGAACAGTTCTTTAACAACTGAAATTGCATCTCACAGATAAGCTTTCTGTTTTTCATTTAGTTTGTTTTATTTATTTATTTTCTGCTTTTGCTTTAATTTCCTGAATCAGATTAAACATTCCTGCCACTGAAAGCACATCTGCTGCTTCATAATAAATGAGGAACAACCTTTTGTGTATTCCAATTCAACCATGCTCTCATTTCATAATAGCATATGTAGTTTAGCTGTGCTTGCTGTTGCAGAGGCTAAATTTACTAGACCAGAAATGATTATTAATCAGTTTTATAGTGTCTATTGTGTAGTTAAAACTTCTGAGCAAGAGGGGCTCTGGCAAAGATGTCAAAAATAGGTGATTTTAATACCGTGGTGAGGATAAGAGTGGATTGCTGCAAAGAAATTTTGACTTATTTGGGGGTTGGTTGTTTTCTGTATTTATTTAATTACATCTCATTACATTAGTACTTGTTATGCCTCTTGGTATAACAACAAAGTCTTTATACCACATTATATCACCTTTGCTGTTGCCTAAAAAAAAATATGCAAGAAAATATGATACAAGTCTCCCCTGATGATGCAGTGTTTGCTGTGGATGAATTACTGTTTTTAAGCTGGACAGTATTCATATGTGGAGGTGACCTGTATGAGGGTTCATTATTATAAACAACCGCACACTAAAGAAGTTGTTTTCCAAGAATTTATAGCATTTCCCTGACTTTGAAATATTTTATATCCAAATGAGTGTTGGTGAAGAGGTTGCATTACTTTGAGTCATTTTGCTGTTTCATGGTTTTTACGAGGTGCATCGCTGCAGAAGTCCATTTGATGGTGAAGTTATTTTTGCAAATGATGTTTGAATTGCCTTTTTTATTTAAGTGCATTGATTGTACAGTATTCCGCCCATATTAATGCAATGTGTTGAGCATTCCATGAACTACAAAATAAACAGTGGACTCTTTTATGTCAGAGTTTGTTCTTGTTAATGGGCACATCTGGCTGCCAAAGCTTCCCATTCAGCTGATAGAATATTTAATACATTCAAAGAATATGAGGAGCAAAAAAAATCAGCATTTTAGTGGCTGTTAGTGAAGCAGCTGTTGCACATGATGTGCCTGGAAATGTTTCCCAATAGAAACCCTGTTGAAACATTAAGAGGTTCAGGGTCACCTAGAAGGAAGTTAGACATAGTCAGGCCTCTTATACAGTCCTATAGCTACAAAGTTAAAAAAAAAAAAATCCCTGTCTCTTGTAAATGAAAAAACAGCTTGTGCAGTATATTCATGCTAAAATGGAGACAAACTCACAACACTCATTTCAACGTGATCTTTTATCAATTTATATATGTATATTTTTATTTTCAAATAACTAGAAATTTAGCTTTTTCTAGTTTAGTACCTAGTGATCCTTATGGATCTTCCACATTTCCCAGAGTTTGTTCACACTTGTATAGGCTAATAAATAATGATAATTTTGTAAGAAAGTGAAAACATTAAACAAGAATAGAAGACTTGATTGTAATTGCTGTAAAAACAAAACACTGTTTAGGAGCTCACAGAGTTGGAAGTGCAAAAAAATACAAAGAATAAAATATGACAATATATTAAAAAGCCATTTTAAAAAAGTAGTAGTAGTAGTTTAAAACTACAAAGTGTCAAAGTGAGATATTATATTCAGTGAAATAGGTCCCTTAGACCTTTGTAAATAATGACTTTTCCTTTGTAAAGCCCCCACAGTGTTTGTTCCTTGGATAAATAAAGTTAATGAGCCTATCACAGTCTGTGTCTCTGCAGTACAGTCACATGTAGGACAGGACGCCCCTCTGTGGTTTGATATGGTTACTACACATTTCTATCCCCATGACTCGACTGTTTGTCCTAAATATATCCAGGATTCTGTCTCTTCATGTAAAAACCTTGAAAAGTCACATTTCGCGACACAAAAATCTGAACTACACTTCCCATCATCCCTCCGTGCTCGGATCATAAGATACCTCGAGTCATTGGGTGTGAATTATTTAATGTAACCAATCAGCTGTGAGGATACTGCGGAGCCAGAATGACCTTTATTGGAGTATTTTGTCCAGCAGTCGCTGTGGCGGCTCCTCCAGCTGCTGTCTGATGTTCGTGTCATTACACGGAGCTGTTGTTATTGTTTGCAGGGTGAAGCGCGTGGGAGCCCACAGCTAGCTGTAAGAAACATGGGTGGAAATGGAAGCACGACGAGGAAAGTGTCATTCGGACTGGACGAAGACGAGAAGGTCACAGTACTTGAAGGAGTGAAGGTATAAACTGTAGCATTACTGTGCTGCAATGTTACACAGGGTCTGTGTCTGAGTTGTGTTAGTAGGTGTACAGGCTAATACTAAGCACAGCAGTGGGATTTTGTAGTTGACAGGTCCCGTGTCCTCAGATGAACCCGGGTCATACCCCCTCTGTCCTCAGCCTCAGGCTGCTCTAATATTAGTCTCGTGAATTGTTGTGCAGCTACTCTTAACATAAACAGGACTTATACACAGCTTTACTATGGCAACTACATAAATGTCATCAAAGCTACATTATGTTGTAATATTGCGTAATAACACACTG
>OOFC01016127.1:7706-21459 GCA_900323345.1 Pseudochromis fuscus | reverse complement strand
TAATGACAGCCTGTGAATGCAGCCATTGAAGCATTTATTAAAGTGATTTTGTATGTTTGTGTGTGAGGCAGAACAATACTTACATCATTTATCCACAAACTGGTTCCCATTAAAAATACACCCAAAGAAACAATATTTAAATGTCAGAGTATTCGAGCTGCCAGTTCATGAGTCATCGGTGTCTTGCATTAAAATGATGTTTACGAGGCTGTTTAGCTGTTCAGGATTTAACTGAGTCCTGCTCCAACTGCATTTACATCATTTATATGAGTTAAAAATGCAGCCAGTTGGTTGGAGTCCTGTCTGGGGACACGTCTGTGGCTGCCGCTGACTATTAGTAAAATGTAATAATAAGAACAATGAGCTCATGTGGCTTTGTGAATTTATGAGTCCAGGGCTGTGGTAAATAAAAACCAAAATTTTTCATTTTAATGATTTATTCCTGAGGGATTGTGTTGGAAAATGAGGTTATTATTTATCCAAACTGACAAAAGTGACACAACTTAACACGGTTCATATAAAAGAGGTCAACCAAGTAGAAATAAAATCAAAATGCAGCAAGAAAAAAAGAAGTAAACAAACTGAGAAGAACAGATGCAGTGGACACCCCCCCTCCAAACCAGCACATGGTACAGTCTGATGGGCGGAGCTACAGGATTTAAGCCGCCTCCTCCTCCCTCACCTGAACCTTTTCCCTGACCAGGAAGAAACATCTCCTCAAACACGGTAAAACAAACACACAGAAGTAATAAAACACAAAGTATTTTTATTTGTGCGCCATTTAAACAATGTAACGTTTAAGGTAAATAAGTGAATTATAATCAAACTGTAAATGTGATTGATGAAGTAAATGTACAAAGTTACTATTCCTGGCTGTGGACATATGAAGCCTGGTGAAGTGGACTGACTTTTAGATTTATATTCTGTGGTGTGACTGTGAGATGTCAGGATGTTCAGATGTTCCTGTGAACTGGGGGGTCTCTGAGTGGAGCTGTGGGTTCGAATCCCATTTCTGACAGTAACTCAGGTGGTGGATCTGGTTTTGGTTGTTCACATGTGGAAGTGTCCTTTGGCAAGACATTGAACCCTAAGTTACTTGGCGTGTAACTAAGTATTTCGGTACCTGAATGTGATTTACAGTATCCAGTGCTGGTGTGATCTCTTTGGTTATCAGGCTGTTTTTGATACAATGTGAACAGAACTGAACCCACTGCCTCTCCAGATGTGTGCAGATCATCCATCTTTCTGTACTTTCATCAACAACTGCTTCATCTCTCTTTATGAGTAAGTGAACAGCTGTGCACAGCTGGGCACCTGCTGCTCTGCTCAGTCACTGACCCGCTCCAGCTCCTGTCAGGGCAGCTTCGGCCCAAACGTGTTAGACCCAGTTTAACCGTCACATTTTTTATTCTTCATCTTTTTTTGTTTTCACGGCAGCAGCATCGATCCGTCCTCAGATGAAAAGTCTAACAAGCACTAAAAGTTTTCAGACTATCACCAAACAGCAGCAGCAGCTCGTCTCAGAGGCAGCAGGAGTCTTAATGTCCACACACCAGCGAGCTCCGAGTGTATGAACAAACCTGAGCTCTGACAGTGACCTCTGTGGTGTTCTTCCATTCAGAGGAACTCTCAAGTCCATTAGGAGAAACCTGAACCACCCTGAAACTGACTGAACCAAAGTCTCCCTCAGAAGGAAGTGAACTTTTCAGAACATTCACAGAATTTTAAATCGACCAGCAAAGAAATACTCATTGTGTTGTGGAAACCAGCATCTCACAGAGTCACCACAGACTGGAGGAGTTTGGTATTTGAACATCACCATGTTGGTTGTTTGGACTGGACTGGTTACTGAATTTGGTTTAATTGATGGATGAAGCTGACGGGACCTCACCTGTTGGTTTAAGGACTGATTCAGGATTTGAACATCTGCACTGATAGCCAGAAGTGACCATATTTGGATATGAAGGGAGGGGTGAGGAGGCGGGTCTGGTCCTTGAACCTGAGACACTGTCCAATATGTATGAAGCTGAAGTCCCATTGGAGACCAGAGCTGTCAATGAAACTAACTCCACCCTTCAGATGGACCACCTGTCAATCAGACTAGCCCCGCCCCTAACTCCTCCCCCCAGATCTCTGAGAAGAAGAGTTGACTTTATCTGATGACATCAGAATGACTTGTGGAGAAATGTATTGACTGAATATTTCAGGATTGAAGATGAGGATTTTTGAATTGAAGTCAGTTGGAGCCAGAGTTTTTTAGAGCCCACCTCTAGTGGCTGTTGGTGGTATTGCATCTTTTTGCATTTCTGCATTGGCCTCATTTTTGGGACTTTCATCCATTTATGAGCAGTCTGTGGTGATAGCAGTGAAACAACAGTAACATACCAATAGAAAATAGTTTATTAGCATTTTGAAAAACAGCTTCTTCATCACATACTTCAACTCGTCTGCTTCCATCCGACATCACTGGTGTTTGCTGTTAACCTGGGATCTGACCATCTGTGGTCAGTGTGGAAGTCCTTTGTGTGATTTGCACGTTTGGTTTGGCTCATGTTTTACACAGGATTCAACTGTCCTCACTGTTCTGGGCTTGGGTCCTGCTCTGGACATTGGTGTCTGGGTCCAGGACATGATTTGTATCAGGTGTGTTTTCTTTTCTGCATTTAGCTCCAGACACACACATCAGCTGCTGGTATTATCCTCCTGCAGGCAGAGGAAACACTCAGAACAACAAACTCATTTCCTCACACATGGAGACACAAATGTGTAAACACACTCAGTCACAGTGAGAAGATGAGTCAGACATCTTGCAGCAGGAACTGTTAATACTGAGCTGACAACACCTAAGTCTTCAATAATCCTCCAACACGTCACTGCTGGTGCTGGTACCACGTCTGCATTTCACTTAGTTGTTGAATAATTCACGAGTCTCCAAACACACCTGAGCAGGTGGACTGAGGAGGACGAGTCAAACACCAGCTCAGGGCTTCACAGAGGCAGCAGGTTAATACCAGAGAACACAAGAGATCATTACCTTTGAAGTTTCATGTTTGCACTCTGTATTTAGATTAGACAAGGCTAACATGACATCACTTTTAATTTGGAGAGTCCCACTTCATCATCTTTTTGTTTGTGTGGAGCCAGATGTGACCATATTAGGATATGGAGGGAGGAGTGAGGAGGCGGGGCTGACCCTTGAACCCACTGCTGCCCAATGTGGATGAGACTGGAGTTCAAACTAACCTGGGTAACATCACATCATAGACTGTACATAGACAAAGTGATGTCACCTGTTGGTTTGAGGACTCACATTTTGTCGGCCATGTTCGTTGTTTGGGGCCAGAAGTGACCATATTTGGAGAAAAAGGGAGGGGTGAGGAGGCGGGTCTGACCTTTGAACCTGGTCTGGTCTCCAATGAGACCAGATCTGCCAATCACACTAACCCTGCCCCTAACTCCACCCTTCTCTCAGCTTAATATCTCAGATTTTCAGATGGACCACCTGTCAATCAGACTAGCCCCGCCCCTAACTCCTCCCCTTCTCTCAGCCTAATATCTCAGATTTCCAGATGGACCACCTGTCAATCAGACTAGCCCCGCCCCTAACTCCTCCCACCAGATCTCTGAGAAGAAGAGTTGACTTTATCTGATGACATCAGAATGACTTGTGGAGAAATGTATTGATGAATATTTCAGGATTGAAGATGAGGATTTTTGAATTACCGTATTTTCTGGACTATAAGCTGCTACTTTTTTCCAACGCTTTGAACCCTGCAGCTTAAACACCGGTGTGGCTCATGTATCGGCGGCGTGAAGCTCGTTAGCTTTTTACAAGCTAGCGATATATTTAGCGTCGTCACATCAGACCCGGTCAGAGTGGACCACATGAAACTGTTCGGATAAATTCAATAGCAGCTTATAGACAGGTGAGCTCAATAGTCTGGAAATTATGGTAAGTTGATTTGCATTCAGCATCTAGTGGTCGCCGGGGGTATTACACTTGTTCGCACTTCTACATTGGACTCATTTTTTAGCCCCGGTTGCTTCATCCATTTCTATACACCATCTATAGTTTAATCTAAGAAACCACAAACACAGGTGAAAGTGTAGCCTCCTTGTGGGAGTAAAACACTTATTTCTGTCCTTCAGTTAGTTTGTTGGTTGCTCTGAATCCTTTAAATTGAATGAAGTCGTGCAGCTTCTCTGGACAGATGAAGCTTTTTTCTCCAGCTTCATTGTTGAGAAAGTCGTCTGCCTTCAAAGATGTGCATGTTTCATTTGTTGAGAGATTTACTGTTGTGGGAATTGTGTCGTAATACAGCCTGAATGTAGCACTCGTTAAAACTGAGGCTCCATCAACTTATTCATTATCATCCTCACCTCATTAAACATGACATGATACCTCCACCATCATGTTTCCTATCACAAACTGGGCTCCTATTACTTTGTGAGCAGAGAATTTAATTAAATCAGAAATTAAATGAGGCCACAGAGGACATTCAGTGAGTGCAACGAAGGGGGACACTTGATCTCTTTTATTCTTCGACAGAGGATCTGGACTTTACTTCACTTTACTTGTTCTTTTCCATCTTTCTCCTTTTAAACTGCACCATATTTCATAATTATATGTGTGCCTGGGTGCTTTTATTGGGTGTTGTAATTAGGCAGGCATATTGATAGGGTGTCTGCATGAGTGCCGTTAAACCACAATGAATAATAAATGAAACAAAATAAAAAATCAATGAACAACAAGTCAAAGTCTGTGCGATGATAATGGAAATTAGTAGAGGCTCCAAACAAAGGTCCTACTGTACAGAGGTGATTTGTATCTTTCAGAAACACACTCATGGGAATGTGACTGTGGAGAGTTTGAAAAGTTTTTAAAACTTGTATGAGCTTGTTTTGCTTTAGACAAAGTTCAGGATATAGTTCATGTTGAAGCTAGCATGTGGAAGTGTTCAGATGTTTGTGATAATGTTTCATTTAGTGAGAACATTTGATACAAATTAAAAAATGTTTCTCATCCTTTGTTACATCAACCTCAGGTGCACTTTGTATTTGAAGCTACTTGGTAGATGCTAGTATGCTAACATCCCAAACTTAGGCAGAACACCCAGAATCTCAGTGCTGATTGGTTTTCGTGATAAAATTCCTCATTTTGATTTTTATGGAAACAGTTTGCATCTATTCGTATGAACCGACCTGGATTTGTGTCCACTGGCATCTTCACATTTACTTCTTATGTAATGGCAC
The DNA here is from genome assembly GCA_900323345.1 of Pseudochromis fuscus. Classification (NCBI taxonomy): domain Eukaryota; kingdom Metazoa; phylum Chordata; class Actinopteri; family Pseudochromidae; genus Pseudochromis; species Pseudochromis fuscus. The sequence continues at coordinate 16,206 of OOFC01016127.1, read as the reverse complement.
CGCTTTGTGTTTGGTGTGAATGCTAGTATGCTAACATGCTAAACTTAGAACAGACTAAAAAATGTTGAGTTGATTTAAACCAGAACTTGGTAAATATTGGAGTAACTACATGTGGATTTAATACATTAATTTAAATTAAACAATATGTGGGAAAAACAACAAAATATTGGGTAAAAAGAATAAAATATTTGGGGGAAATGACTAAATAATGAACCAAAAAATATCCAAAAGCAACAAAGGTAAAAACAATAAGTACTCGGCAAAACTGACAAAATTTCAGAAAAAACAACTAAATGGTGAGTACAACTAACCTGCTGTACTTCTATATTTGATATTTACTCAGTACTGGGTTAGCACCAGTATTTTGTTAGTGTGTACCCTCCTGCAGTGTCAGTGTGAGCGTCATAACAAAACCACCTCAGCACTTTGTTCGAAACACGACTTGGTCCAAGTTCAGAGTCAAAGAGCTGCCAGCACCTCAGTGATGATCAGATGTGAGCAGCTGCAGAAACATCATCTATACACAGTGCAATCAGTCACACATGATGACAAGCTCCTGCTGACCCCCACTGTGTGTGACACACTGCTTCACAGGAATAGACCAATGGGGAGGAACACAGGACATACAGTGTGTGAGATGTTAGGATTTCCTCTAAAGCTGCGTTCACACCAAATGCAAAGTAAGTTTTCTGCCTCGTTGTGGTGGGATAATCGTTTTTGTCTGAAGGTGAGAGAGTAAAGACAGTGAAGCCCAAACTGTCTGAGTTTTGTTCTTTGACAGAGACCAACAGTCTGCAGAGTAAGTGACAAACACTGTATTGTTGGTGTGGAGAGACACCAGCAGTCAAAGCAACAGTAGCATCAGTGGTTTCTCATCATCACACAGCAGAACACACAACACTTTTCCACCACACAGCTGCTGGACATTGGTCAAGTCCAACACCAGAAATAATCCCTTCAGTCTCATGGCCGAGTCCACAAACCAACAGGTGACATCACTTTGTCTATGTACAGTCTGTGATGTGGGAACAGGGTTTATTTCTTTGGTGAAATCTTGTTTTGATCATATTAGTAAAATAAATCAATTGGGGAAATTCTGAGGATGAATTTTAGGGATATTCGTTAAATAATTCATCAATAAAATCAAAAGAAAATGCTCTTTATTTTATTTTATTTTTTTTTTTTACAGCATCTTTCCACCAGCTTCTAAATTTCAATAAATTGATCCACAGCCACCACAGCTGGATCCTCTGTTCAGCAGGATAGAAATTGGAGTTTGAAGTGATGAAGTGAGAGTGAAGTGTGTTAAACTGCAGGGAATCTCTCACCGCGTCATTTCAATGAACATCTGAGTCTTAAATATTTTTCACTGAGGCAGAAAATGAGAAGATGAATGTTTCCCTGAGATCCCAGAGTCATTACCTGAGATCTTCACAGGACTAAATTCATGGAGAGCAAATTTTAACCACATCTTGGGCTCCTAACTGATTCCCAAGAGGATTTTCAAAATAAAGGGTCACAGGCAGGAACCTCGGACACACACACACACACACACACACACACACACACACACGCTGCAAAGCTATGATGCAGAAATCCTTCTTTTAAAGTGTTACTCTTATGTAAGACGACTGTGAACACATTTTGTGTGTTTTGTGGGAATCAGCCGCCCTCACTTCCCTGCAGGATTAATAATAGCTCAACAGCTGACACACATCTGTCTTCACTCGTCTTCCTCTGAGCTCTCTGACCGTGACTTCAATGTATGTCGATCATGCATTTTATGCTGAAATCTCCAGGTCACCGGCGTGTTTGACAGGTCACCGCTTTCCAAGTGTGTCCACAGACCAGGACTCTAATGGGGGTGATTAATTCTGCATCACAGACTCGGACATGTTGTGGTGACTCATGCATCAGACTCTTTGAACTGTTTTTTCCTCCCCCCTCCTCTGTTTGTTTGTTTGTTTGCGGAGACTGAAGGGATTATTTAAGAAGAGCAGATTCATACAAAACTAGCAGGTAATGCTCCCAAACAAGATTAATGCCAAGTTCAGACAACACAGTATCAGTCAGATCAGACCTGAGCTGACAGATGTAGGGCAGCAGAACTTAAAATAGCTCAGAGTCGAACAAATGTATCAACCACAGTCTACAAAATGTGCTTATGATGCTCCTTGTGGTGTCTCCTGGTGTATGAGTGTATTGTGTAGGATCACCACAGGCTGTAGAAATGGACGAAGCAACCGGGACTCAAAAATGAGGCCAAAGGAGGAAATGGAAAACGGTGTAATACCTCCAACAGCCACTAGAAGTCGCTCCAACTGACTTCAATTCAAAAATGCTGAAATATTCATCAATACATTTTCTCCACAAGTCATTCTGATGTCATTAGATGAAGTCAACTCTTCTTCTCAGAGATCTGGGGGGAGGAGTTAGGGGCGGGGCTAGTCTGATTGACAGGTGGTCCATCTGGAAATCATTAAGGAGATATTAGGCTGAGAGAAGGGGAGGAGTTAGGGGCGGGGTTAGTTTGTTCTCAAGTCTCATTCACGTTGGACAGTGTCCTCGGATTCAAGCTTAAGACCCGCCTCCTCACTCCTCCCTTCATGTCCAAATATGGTCACTTCCTGTTCCAAACAACCAACACGGCCACGTTCAGATCCCAAACCCCTGGTGTTTGCTTCATTCTATAAACAGTCTCACTCTTCATATGTAGCTTCCACGTGCTGAGCCCAGGTGATGTCAGAGCATTTCAACCAATCAGAAATCTGTTTTTCTGATTGGATGAAATATGTTCCTCAGTTAGGTGGATGTGACTTTAGGAGATGTTGTTGTACGAGCTTCAGTTTCAAACTCTCCCATGAATCCTCCAAACTGAACTTTGATACAGAAGCAACACAGTAACTTTTCTCAGGGACAAATGTATTTTCTCTTCCTCTGATTGGACAAAATCAGACACATTTCTCAATTCAACTCTGTAAACAGTCACATCCTTCAGTGTGAAGCAGGACACCTCCTCCTCCTCCTCCTCCTCCTCTCAGCTAACCTACTTCCTCTCCTGGTGAGGAAGGATTCACTACAACACACCACTCGACTTTTCCTCACATGACAACATACCTGTCATGCTTTACATTTTCCACACACTCACACTTTTTTAAAACCAAACAAAGTGCGGGCTGGACTGCGGTTACTGTGGTAAGAACGGGTAAAGCCTGATCCTCCAGTCAGAGACAGAGCAGCACTGTTGTTAAAAACAAACAAAAACCCTGCGGGACCAATCAGAGGACAGATCAGACGCAGGAGGACGGATCAGAGGACGGAGGACACACGACGAGCACAAGACTGTGACATGTACACCACCACTGGGAGGACGACACTTACAACCTGTCCTGTCACATCCTCACATCACCTACTGCAACCAGCAACTACACTGATACTCGATTAATCATCAACTACTGAAACGATTAATCGATTAATCGCATTCTGACCCTCGTGATTATTAAATGTCTCTTATTTAACTCTCAGCTTTTAAATGTATCATGAGGCTGTTTAAATGATGAACAGTGGATACCAGCTTCATCTGTTTGGTTCATTTGAAAGTGAGTGATTAATTAGGAAATCAAAGGAATTATGAGTTAATTTAAATATTAACTGAGACACTGAAGATGCTGAAATTTAATTTGGCAACAGATCAACAAGTGTGAGACCAAAATACACAACGTTGTGTCTACGGCTCAGAAACATTGACTATTTTTTTTTGTTGTCTTTATTTCTGCCTGATCAAAACTGTAAATCAAAGAGAAACTGTGTCTCTGAAACATAAAAACTGAGTAAAGACACAGTGATGTTGTAAACTCTAAATATAACCACTCAGGCTGCAGCTCACTGTGATTTTCAACTAATCGCTTATTGATTAATCGATTAATCAGATTATTAATTGTGTCAAAATGTCTCTTATTTAGTTCTCAGCTTTTAAATTCAGCCTGAGGTTGTTTGAATGATGCTAATTAATAATAATAGATGGATCCTTCATTCTGAAACATCTTTTAATCAACTGTGCTGCAAATATCAGCTGCTACTGATGCACAACGTAAATCAGCCGCTGCCATATTGTTTGCTTGAGGCTACTGAGCATGTGCAGCTCTCTGCAGAGACAGGGAGGAAGTAGGATACTTCACTACAAACACACTCACTGGTGATTACTTTTAATATTGATTTTTGTTGCCAATGACGACCAATCGTTGCACCATCTGTATGAGTTTATAGTTTAGTTCCTGAGGAGTCGGACTGAAGCTAACGCCTGAAGCTAACGTCTGAAGCTAACGCCTGAAGCTAACACCTGAAGCTAACGCCTGAAGCTAATCACTGCAGAAACCTCAGATATGATCCCCACAGAAATGCAGCCCTCCCTGTGCAGAGACAGAGCGGTGACCAGGACGACGTCTGTTTGACCGAGTTAATCATAAACTCCAGGACATTTTAAAAAAAGCCACTGGCCTGATTGTTCAAATAAAAACTGGCAGAGGACGTTTTGTCTCCACAACAGAAGATACGAGTTGAACCCGACACTGAAACCTGGAGCTGATACTGTTCAGGGTCCAGCTGAGTTTCAGCCTCGGTAACAAAACAAAGGCACAAAACACCAATGACTCCAACCTGCTGATTAAAACACACAGGAGCAGAATAACCGAGAGGACCCTGAACGCCTCATCCACACAAACACACAAACACACAAACACACCGTGGAAGAGGAAGTGAGTGTGACACTGAGCTGCTGAACTGACCTGGTTACTGCACAGTGAGGCTGTTAAAGTTTAACTGTGGTGATGATGATGATGGAGCAGTGTGAGCAGAGCTGAGGCCAGAGGATCAACATTCAAATGTGTTTTTACAGATGAAATAATAGATTTCAGGTTGGAAACATCTTCTACAAACACACTGATTCACTAATTTAGTCACTGAATCAGGTTTAATAAACAAAGCAGCTGCAACAGGTGAAGGAAACACTGATGACGTGTTGAAGAAGGTTTGAAACATTGACACAGATCTTCATCTTTATTCTTCTTCCTCTGTACAGCTGTTGGACTCTGACTTCCTCAGACTGAGCTACAGAAACCATCCAACCCTCAGCATGTTCAGCTCTTACAGGACATTTATATCTAGATTCTACTTTTTTCTACTATTTCTACTTTTTAAGATGATCTACTTTTTCCAACTAATCTTCACGACAGATGTAAATAAAGAAAATCATCAATTTGACTTTGAATTTTAACGACTTTCACAAACTTCATGTAGATTTCTGCTTTTCTTCTACTGTGTCTACTTTGGTTTTTTCTACTTTTACAAATTTTTCTACTTTTCTTCTTTCTCTGCCTCGACTTTTGTTTTTATTTTTTCTATTTCTACTCTTTGTTTTTCTATTTCTTTCTTTCTATAGTTTCTACTTTGACATTTTCTACATTTTCTACATCCTCTCGCTGGATTTTATAATTTTTTCTTGTTTACTTATTTACTTATTGTCTCTGTGTCTCTGTGTCCCTCTGTCCCTGTGTCTCTGTGTCTCTGTGTCCCTGTGTCCCTCTGTCTCTGTGTCCCTCTGTCCCTGTGTCCCTCTGTCCCTGTGTCTCTGTGTCTCTGTGTCCCTCTGTCCCTGTGTCTCTGTGTCCCTGTGTCCCGCTGCCTCTCCACTTACCGTGTGGTCTTTGAACCTCACTTCCATGTCCCTCTGGGTTTTCTACCTGAACAAACACCTGAGGCGTCGGCCGCTCACTGAACAGCTGCTTCTTTATAATCCATCTGGAAGCAGCAACAACAATCACAGCGGCCTCCTCGCCGCACCGGACACCGCTGCTCGACTCGGCTGAACCTGAACCTGATCCTGATCCTGAACCGATCTGTAACCTGACCGAGGAGAGAAAATAAAACATCCAGCGGAGACCTCACCTGCAGGAAGCTCCTCCCACTCAGCCTTTGACCACTATCACAGACACTGGGACCAGTGGATTTAAGGTGGAGCTGCAGCGTCTCCAACACCCCACAACACACACACACACACACACACAGCTGAACAGGAAGCACCTTAAATGAGCAGGGTGGTGTTATCAGAGGTATGCAATCTGCAGCCTCCACTGATCAATATCAAGCAGCTGCAGACGTCTGAACAGCAGCTGTGAAGTATTCTGATTATTATACTGTGCTGATGATTTTCTATTTGATTTTATACTTTATTTTAAACCTTTAGTGTCTCTACTTTTGCATTTTATAACCATGTTTGAGTATTACATGAATATTTTGATATAATATAATATTTATATTTTTAACCCCACACTGTACAGCCTCTTACACTGAGGCAGCATCTCATGAAGAGTTTGCTGCATAAAGATAAAAACTATAAGAAACTACCTACCTCACAAACTATAAGAAAAAAAACCCAAACTAACTTTAAACAATGTTCATCTAAAAATGAATAATTTATCTGATACAGACACACACACAGTAAATTATTCAAACATATTTGTTTGGTTTTCTTTACAATTCATCATAAATATTCAAACTCCAACTCCTGTTATACTGAAAGCAAAACAGTTTCATACGTCTTACATAAACTGACCATTTAATTTAAACAATATTTTTTTAAAAATCTATAAAATGATGGAAAAATATTTAAACCAAAAAACTAAATGTATGTGTAACACAGAGAGACTGATGTTATAACAAATACTATGAGATTATTGATCATTAGTGACATTTAAAGACACTTAGAACTATAGACACTATTGAGAACAAACTGACATGTGATTAATAATGTTACTAATATTGATCTCACTACTTGCTGCACTGTTTAGATTTTATCTGGAAATAAATAAATAAATAAAAACAACAATCTTCTCATCTCTGGATTTTTCTGCATGAGCCTCAAACATGTTGTTACATTGTTACAATATTCAGGAGTTTAACAGACGGGTTTTACTGATTCATCTCAGGAGGAAACAAACTTCTGGACCTGGACTAAATGAAAGGTTCAGCTCTGTGGAGACAACATTTCTCCATCAGCAGCTGAGTGAGGAGCTGCAGATGAATCTACTGCAGTAAAGATAAAAGCAGCGGTGACGTGAACGTCCACTTACAGGAACCACCAGCAGCGGCGGCGGCGGCGGCTCCGGGGGCATCGAGCCAAAGTGCTTCAGCAGTTTAAGTCTCTGAGTCAGATTCATGACGATGATGAAGGTGCTGAGGTCTTCCTCTAAAAAATACAAAGACCTCCTGTTGTCCCTGGGACTGTGGACGACCTGGTCTCAGTCTGACGTGGCGTCCCAGAGACAGCTGATCCACAGCAACAAGACACCAACACAAGCCACAGTGCAGAGGAAAGTGAAGCTGCTCCTAAAGTCCAGTAAAGTCCAGTAAAGTCCACTTGGTCCCACTGTCAGGGTCCAGAGCGTCCTGCTTGACTGTCCCCCCGGGCTGCAGGTCTCAGTGTCAGGCTGCTGCTGCTATGGTTACGGTGGAGGAATGGGAGCAGTGGGCTGTTAATAATTGACGGGGTGTTTGCTGCTGAAGGCTCCTGAGTAAAGTTTCCCGGTTCCTGCACAGACCTCGCTGTGTCTGGACCAGGCGGCGGTCAGAGCTGCAGCCATATCTCTGCTGCTGGTTAATGTTTACACCGGGCCTGAAGGATGCCAGCACCGCGACAGTCCCTCTGTGTTTCACTCCGGGTCACCAGGGCCTCGACTCCGTGACCTGTGCCCGACTCGCTCCTGTGTACTGAGGGTGTGCACAAACTACCAGCTTATCAGAAACAATAAAACCGACCCGTCAGCTCCACAGACGCACGGTGCTGCCCGGGTGTGACAGCTGGCCTGGGGTCAGCCGGAGCCCTGAATTATTAATTAATCTGAGCTCAGCCAGCAGCAGCTACTACTGCTGCTAAACAACAAGCACTTATCAGAGGTGTGTCTCCTCAGGGAGCAGGGAGGTGATCACTCACTCCTGCAGCTCCTTCAGTTTGTTCAGTCCTCTGCTTCTGCCACTCCCTTCATCCAACATGCAAACCTCCAGACTCCAGGTTACTGCAGGTTAGCAACCAGCTAAACGTGTAGCTTCACTGTGGGTCACTGATGCTCTGAGTGCAGCAATAAAAACTGAGCTGAAGGACCGAGGAGAGGATGTAAAGGTTGGAGAGGCTGGTGGGTGATGGTGATGGTGAAGCTTCGCTGTGTAAACTCAGATCTTTGCAGAACAAACACTCCACAGGTTTACACACACACACACACACACACACACACACACACACACACACACACACACACGCATACATACACACATACAGACACACATACACACACACATACATACACACATCCACACATACACACACACATACATACATACACACATACACACACACACACATACATACATACACACATATATACACACACACATACATATATACACATACATATATACACATACATACACACACATACATACACATAAA
>OOFC01016126.1:0-17051 GCA_900323345.1 Pseudochromis fuscus | reverse complement strand
GACGCCTGGTCCGCCTGTGTAGCTCTACACCACCGAGCAAGATGGAGAAAGGATTTAAATTCTACGTTTCATCGTATTTGTGTAACTTTGAAGGTAAGTTGTGCTAATGCTAACTAGCAAAGCAGGGACGTATCAAAATACTTTTTTTTACAACCGGATTGTAGCATATTTATTTTATGTCTGTATATTTTAAATAAATGTGTGTCATTCACCGTGTTTGTAATTTTCTTTAAGTGTCAGGTAAATGTCGACTGACAGGCGAGGTGACAGTTAGAGCCCGGTGTTACCGCTCGTTAAACTTCCCTTTTTTGGCCGTCATAATAAAACGCAACGACGCACATACACGAGCGCGAGTACATAAACTAACAAACAAACGAATAAAGAATATGTAATTATTAACTTTTGTCACTGAAACACACGACCGGAGAGACTACCACACCACTGAAAGCAGTGGACCCGGAAGTGGTCATCCTTCAGCGATTTTACCGGAAAATACGTCACACCGCTGCGTGCATAGAGCCAATACTGGCATTTCCCCCCCACGTCTCACAAATCCCCTCAAGATGCCTCGATGAACAAATAAAGGAAAACTGTCAAACAACCGACAAATGCTGCATATTTGTGCAGCTGCATGAGAACACCTGGGGAGAGGAGTAACTCAAACATTTTCACTCTGAAATACAGACACGGCGTCTAGTTCAGATGCTGTTATTACGATGAATATATTGGATTCATGTACTTGAGGTGATCTGAAATTAAGATATGAATCGCTTTTTTTTTTTTGAGTCAAAGAGGTCAACATGGGGCTGTTTCATATCTCTTAGTGGAGCATGGAGACAGCTTCACCTCTCGAGTCCCTATTAGAGCTCTCTGCATCTGGGGGCATGGAGAGAGGGTAACACAGTGGAAATTGTCAGGGCAATGGTGCTGACATCTCAGGTCAGAGGGAAATTCGGACCCTCGAGCTGCAAGCGGTGAGGTCATGGAGATAGAAGTGAGGGGCACGGCAGCAGCTGCAGTTTTACTCCCCGACTCTAAGTCTTTTTTGACACAGTACCATTTAATGGCCTGCAGTAACTGCCTGCAACACAACGCTGAAAAAAATATCGATCGGCCGTGCAGCAAAGAATTTCATTTAATCACACAGCTATCCATTTGTGCAAACTCCTGCTTGTTATATCAGGGTATGATAAGCTGCAGAATCTGATTACGTGGCTGGTTGCCTTTGTATACAACCCCCGAGGTGTTGGAGACTTACGTTCTGTAGGTTGAACTGGAGCTGCTGTTTGTAAGGCTCAAACTCGTGAGCCAGCTCGTATCCTTCGTGGTAGAAGGTAAACAAACCCTGAAGGAAGGCCAGGAGCTGCAGAGCAACGACATTTAATGGTGATTTATTGAGTTAATAAACATTACAGAGCTTGATTACCAATTTACAAGAGGAAGCACTTTTTAAAAGGCATACTGTAAAATAAACCATCCACTAGAAGAAACAAACACTTTTTTAATCACGCAATTATCCTGTTGTACCAATAAAACATGAGGAATCCAGTTCAGAGTGAAGTTTTCTTTTACAACCATACATTTAATGATTGCATTGTCATCTAAAAGCTACGTGATGTGCTTTAATTCTGCTCCATCAATCATCGTGTCACTCTGTGGATAGAGGAAAACTCTAGTTATAATGTTGAGTCAATTAAAATAAATTCATCTCTCATTATTATTTGGATAAAATTAAACATCTTCACTGTGATGCACTGAATTCAAAGTGTCAGAAAGTTGTAGCTCTGCACACCTGACAGATATTGATCTTAACACACAAACATCCTTGACCATTGTAGGAAAGCAGCGGCAAAAGTATTGTTGAAGGGAAACAAACTGATCCCATCTCTGGCATGAAGGATCCTGCAAACACCGAGCTGCTCTCAGTCAAATCCTCAGACACAACCACTGATTTGATTTCTAGGATGAGGCTTGGTATATCAAATGTTCAAGGATGAACCATCTTATCTGTGCCCAGATTCATCACAGGCAAGGTTGAGCCTTGTCATTTTCCCAGCACTACCTGGGGCCCGGAGATTTACATTTCTGGCCCGGGTTGGGTTGTGGGTAAGTTGCCAGTGGATGTAAACAAATGTGAGTGGGGCTTTTAAAACAGCCACTTTGCTCCCAGCTCACGTTCCCAGACATTTACCACCTCGAGAATTTAATGTTTCCTGGTAACTTCTGCGCTAAGGATGTTAGGATTGACTCCACATATCTGGGAGGTGGGGGCTTTTATGGAGCCTTTAATTTCCACTTGCACTTTGTTTTGTTTGACAACAAAACTTTATCTCATTTTACCCGCTAGCTCGAATCGACAATATTACAGAGAATCTGTGAAGATGACAAATGTGAGAAATACACCAGTGCAAATATATGTACCTATGAAAGATGTGTAATTGTTCCTGCTTTCACTCAAGGGAGGAGATAAGAGACATTTAAAGAGACACTTTTAGTAGCAGTAAGTACAAAGAAGTGGTGCTATTTTCACTATATGTCACTTAAACAAATCTTTTAACTAAATATAGCTGCAAAGACAAAGCAATTACTGCAGCTTCAGGAAAGTGTAAACTTCTCTCACCGGCTCCACAAACTCAAACTTCTTCTTTTCTTGCACCTCTTGTATTTTGAAAACATACTCGAGCGACGCATCGTAGAAGAGTTGTCTCTCCTTATCAATCTGCGTGTCAGCCTGAGAATGAACAAACAAACCCGGGGTCAGTGCCATTAACAAAGACAGGGGTCAACCTAGGACGGCGCTCAGTTAATGTCCACATCGCTGTGGACACACACAAGAAGTAAAGAATAGCCCACAAGCAATGGCTTTATTTCTAGGAGACGCTCGGCTGACCATAAAACAGCATTATTCAAAGACATGCTCGGGATGATAGAAATTTGTTTTGGTTTTACCTCCTGCAGATACGCCTCCTTCTTTTTGGATGACAGGTTAAGATGTCTCTCCAGTGTGGAGTAGTATTTCTCTGTTTCCTTATCGAATTTCTTCTTCCCCTCCTAAAAAAGAAAAACACATAAAAAGGCTTAAACATTAACAGAAATGTGTCACTTATTCCTGATGTGAGGGTGTGTGACGAAGCTGCCACTAGGTGGGGCTCTAGCTACATTTTCATATCCCATTTGCCGCACGTCATTTAAAATTACAAGCAATAGATTATCACTGGTCGTAAAAGTGGCGTGGGACATGTGTAATGACGAGCAGACAATGTCGGCATGACTCTGCATTATCAATAGGGCTTGGGAGAAATATGCTCTGTTATTCTCACGGTGCCCCAGCTGGGGACAGGGGTTCACAGCAAAATACACGACACTGTAAATCACCAGTCGCATAATGCATTTGGCTCTTTCACAGACAGGAACCGGCTGGATGCTGTCTGCATTTCTGCTTCCTTGTTATGCTCTGCTATCCACCTGCAAAGACAAGTCAAAGCTCAACAGTCACGAGACCCCGGGATTCAGACAGGGTGTTGCAGGAGACTCAGAGGAAGGCGCCGGAAATGGGCTTTTCATGCCAGATGCCCATCTCTGCCGCATATGGACTCAGAGATACAACATTTTCGCCACGGAAAACATCCAATTTGCAGACCTTAATCAAACTCTGCCCAAGCAGAGAGGACCTGTCTGTGTGGGGGCATTCAAGTGTCTCATCTGCAAGTCTGACCTCTAAGCCAAGCTTTGCCTACTTAATGCCCATCTCGCTACGCAAACATTCATAAAGGGAGCTAGAGGACAGACAGAATAAGGGGGCGGGGGGGAAAGTGTAAGGAAACGGCCACTGTAACCAGATCCAGCTTGTTTGTTTTCATTCCCATGGCCCTGAAATTTAGCAAGTCTAATCTACTAGCTGATATGACCTAGAACAGCGTTCTGCCTCAACAACCCCCACAGCAGTTAAACAGAACGAAGGAATTCACCAGAAGACATGGTAACGCTCCTACATAACTATTACAACTACAGTGCAAAAAAAAAAATCAATAGATAATTTCATGTAGTAGCATCTTATTTCCATCTTTCTTGTCATGTGTGGCCCAGAAATGATCTTTTCTGGAGCAGGGGAGGAGGGGAAATCAATTGTATATATGCTCTCCAAACCAAAAACAGAAATAAACAGGTGGACAGCAAAATAAACATATGATTAAAAATGATATCAGGCTGACAGGAAGTAAATTTCCCTACAGGATTTTATTTTTTTTCATTAGAGAACAAAAAGGGAGCTGACTGTCTGCCCTGCCATCGTGAGTGCTGTTGACATTATTTTGCGAGCACGCACACAACTGAAGCCTTGGGGAGAATCCTACCACACACACATGTACACACACTGCACAGATGCGCACACACACACACAGGGGATCACATTAAATTAAGAGCTTTCGGTTTAGCCAGAGCCCCACAGTCACAGCAGGAATCTCCGAGCAGTGCTGACCAGTGTGAGCATGCCAGAAAACTCCTCGCAAAAAAAACCCCTCCTTCGTACGTCTGGACAAACTCTTTCACACTTCCAAAGAGCAGGCAGTGAGTCAGAGCTGCAGTGAATCTGTGAGGCAGAGCCAGCCTGATTAAGTCACCCAAAGTGCTTTGTTTTGATCCAAGCAGGACGTGTACAAACTGGTGCTACTGTAATGATACCCCAGCAGCACACCAGGTGTTTGTTGGTTTGTCCATGTGTTGAGCATAACACACCCCCACCAGCACCACCACCACCACCACCACCAGCCTCCCCCACCAGCCCCCAGTTATGTTTGCACAATCAGAGAGGAATATGAGCGATTTCAATTGCTCTCCACGAGACGGTGGTTGCAGTTAGAAGCAAAAGGCTTTGAAGCCAAACACGTGGGGACACAAGGCATCGGATATACAGAGCCCGAAGCACACACACACACACAAGGTGGGAGTCTTTGACACAAACTAATACCAGTGGCGGATAGCAATCAGCTAGCTTGGGATGAATAAAGTCAAAGCACTTCCCAACAATCCGTGCTGCACAAAACACACATGAACCTATCACTTGGGAGATTTCCTCATCTGATTGCTTTGTTCGCCCTCATGAATAAATCAGATGCAGGAAGAAGAATATTCTGATGCAGATTGCTCTGTAGAGGAATTCCTAACTGGTGATGTTTCATGTGGCTGTTGACAGTACTTTGATGGCAGCTGTAGTCGGGGGTAACTTTGCTAATTGCTAATATAAGACTGCGGCGAGGAGAGCGACGAGGAAAAAAAAAAAATACTGGAGGCAGATTTGCTTTTGGACATTAGATATTCTCAGTTTGCTGAAAGAAGGAGGCTGAGAACAGACACAAAGACCGCAGGAGGAATATTTGGACGCTAGCTGTACATCGCCAGTTTTGACACTGGCCCTAACGAGCCTCAGGGCCATCATTTCTGAACCTCCCGTCACCATGGTAACAGATGTAAGCGGCGAGGGAGGTTGAATGTGTGTGTGAGTAGAGAGGAAAGAACCCTAGATATCACACACACTATTACACAACACTTCCTCATTTCTGTCCAACACCCTGGAATAATACAAACATCAATGGCCAGCGAGGCATCACGTGCAGCACACTTCACCACATGTTCATTTTAAATGGCTTCTCTGTACAGTGACATGAAAGGAGGGAACTCTGCAACCTATCTCTGTGAGCTCATTACAGGCAGCTAATTGGAGCAGGGGTCCAGAATGGCGATTAAATAGCAATAGCTGGGTTATTTTGATGCTTCATCACACATGAGCTGGTCTCAGTACCACAGGGGAAGACGAGGGAGAACACAAGGCTTCGGTTTGAGTTCAGTTACTTTGCTGCGAAGCCAAAAATGTCTCCCTCCTTTACCTAAAATCCCACTTCCTGAGGAGACATCACAGAGTGCAAGAAGTTGGCCAATTAACAAGAAATAATTACAAACATCTGCTTCAGAAGAGTTCAAAAAAATAAATACCCCGACTTCTCAATAGAGCGCATTTAGTGTGTGAGGAAAGAGTCTAAAAATGAACATTTATCTTCTGCTCTCTGTGACACATGATGTAATAAATCTAAAGTAATAAAAAGTGCAAAATATGCTGTGCATGCTTTGCTGCAGAACAGTGATACTTCCTTTGTATCTGATCTAAGACTAACTCTTTGGGTCTTTGAGTAAAGCTGCGAGGAGGAAAAAAAGGCTGCTATCTTCATGAAATCAATCTTCAAAAGGCTTTTTATTATTATGGTGTGAAACAGCCCTTTGACAAGCTCTGCTTGAATATAGGTCTATACTGTATCCTATAGGGATCCCGAAGGCTTCGCTCTGTCAAGATCAACGCAAACCTTTCTCTCAACATCCAAACCTGGAGATAACAAGAGGGGGAAAACCTGCGTGAATCATCTGGAAGTTTGAAACTCTCTGAGCATGACACATTTAATGGTTATTGGTTTTTCCACTATGTCAAAGGTCAGTCATGACTCAGTCCATGACTCAGGGATTTCTATGGCCGCGCTAATTACGCTCAAGGTAACAGGATGGTTTTTAATATCTGCCTCCAGATTTTAAATTAAAGGTCAGTTAAGAGTTTATTTTGTTGTGGATTTTATTTCAGCGTCTGTTTGTGAAGGTTAAAGATTACAATATGGAGAGACGTTATGTACTGGCCAGATGTGAGTTTATTTCCAAAGATAATTTTCACAACAATCGGGTTTTATTAAAACTCAAAGGCACCGATGACAGACAGGAAACAGACACAGGACACATCAGCTGTGTTCAGAGGAGAGTGAAGACACTGGAGAGAAATATATAAAGACCACAAGGCAACAATGTCACTTTATGAAGTCGTCAGGGCAAAACCAAAAAAAAGTGACACAACTGAACTATGTTAACAACTAGATTATCAGGAAGGATTTTATTTTGCATTGATTACTTTTTAAAATCATACAAAAATATTTATCCTTTCATCCCCTTTAGTTTTTATTCCATTTGACTGTTTGCTTCTAATCTGATTTATTACATTTTGCTTTTGAAAAAGCCAAGGAGCTGATATATTTACAGTGGATGGCTGCTGCCTTCAAACAGGTAAAGACCGACCTCTCAAGGTCTTCTTTCACTGCCTCGTGAAATTCTGATGATCGGGAGAAAAAGTAATTACTTTCCGAAAGATTCTTTTTAATGGTGTTTCTGCTTTATTGGGTAGGGCGCGGTGGAAAGTGATGGAACAGATACGAGAAGAACGAAAAGAAATGTATTTAATCTGCATCCCATTATTTATGCATTTTGCTGTTTTTGCACCACAAAGTTTCAGAGTCTGAGCATCATCTGCAACACTGTCATCCTAATTCCCTCTTTCTTCCCTCCGCTGTCATTAGGTGAAGTCATTTCAAAGCCTTCTACATTTTTCTTGTCTTATTGCATTTTTTGATGAATCATTAATAAACCGACTGACAATCTGCAGTGTTTACCATGCATCATAAACCATCAAACATAAACACTGTGTATAGTTAAGTGCTCAGTTTATCAACCAAATATTGTTGATATGTGGAAGATTTGAAGTTTTTTTTTACTCCGGCGCCATTTGCTGGTTTTATCAGGACTTAACCTGAGGCCATTACCGTTTCCCTCCACCCAAAAAAAAAAAAAGAAAGAAATGTTTTTGCTCAATATTACATCTCCTCGATGTTTGAGCTCGGCTGTGCAGAGTGATGTATGTGCAGAGTTTTACGCCAGAAGCTGTTTTTCGAATTCTTCTGGGGAGAGTTTGTCTGCGCTTACTTAAAATCTGAGTTTGAGGTTTTGTGCCTGTGAGTAGGATTTTGTGATATCACAATTAGTCTGGAAGGAAAATCCTGGTCCAAATGGCAACTTACTTACTTACTTACATGAGAGTGATTATGAAAGCTGAAACCTGCACTGCAAATATCCGACAAAGTCATTTTAGTGCTGCAGGAGTTTGTTTTTCTGTAATTTTTTAAATGCAAGAAAATATGAATATAATTACAAACATATAGGCTGTGAATTTATATCTATAATATTAAATTACATGAAAAACCTGCAATTGGGAGAAACGTTTTCATTGAAAAAAGGAACTTGTCTTTTCTCCACATTAAACCTTCACATTCGCAAACATAATTTCACAAACTTTCATTTTTTCTTTATGTAAAAATAAATGGTTCTGTCATGTGACCTAGATGTTTGTTAACTAACAGATAATCTATTTTTATTAGGGATGCTCGTACACCACTCGAGTAGTGTACGCGTACTTGCATTTGAGTACTCACCGATACCGAGTACTTACGCTATTACACTTAAAGTTACTTTGAATTTTTTATATTTTTCCATAGATATCGTCTGTTATTTGAACAACACTCCTCACGATGTTTTTCTTGTACATTGGTGACTGTCACAAGTTTCACTGCAGTATGAAGACAAATGTAATAAATATACTGACATTCAACATTAGTGTTTTTATAAACATGGATCTGCCACATATTACCAAAAAACCTGAGTGCAACATTATTACTTTCATGTTTTTAACAGCTTTGCCACATATTTAACTTCAAAAATTACTCAAAATATTTATTCAAGAACCAACAAAGACAGGTTACAGGACAGGTTACCTGCTGCAAAGTTGGTCGTCTCTTGTCGGTGTCGTGGGTAAACTCCCTGTATTCTGCGTTGTGCTGGGATTTCAAATGTTTTATTAAGTTGCTTGTGTCGTAAGTGGCAGATTTTATCCCTCCTCTCCAGACTTTTGCTGGACATTATTTACATTCTGCTCTGTTTTTGTTGCTCTTATTCACCTGAAAATAGGTCCACACATGACTCCTCCCTTCCCACCTTGCCTCGTGCACTGCCGTAAAGTGGTATTTGTGTCGTGGTATCGGTGGCAATTTTATGAGTACGCATGAGTACACATGCCCGGTATCGGACCGATTTGTTTTCATTGTGATGTAATGTCATTTCAATGTAAAATTATATTGCCATCATAGAAAATTGTTGTGTCTTTACAAGTTATTTTCTATTATGTTACAATACATTTTGTTGCCAGAGCTGTTTCAAAATACAGTCAATTAGTAAATAATGTTTTTAAATTGAAAAATCCAGATTTCCTCAGTGTGAGACAAGGTGCAGGAGACTTTCTAAAAATATCTTACCTTTTAAAAAACCACTTAAATTATTATTTAAACCAAAGTACTTCAGGAATCTTTAAAAGAGCCCACAGAGATCTTCATCCTCCCTTGTTATGTATGAGGTAATGTGACTATAGTGTCACAGTCACCCGTACATTTTGCAACTAAATTCAAAATTTCCATCTGTATGAATGTTTCAGTTTGACTCACAGCTGGCGACAGTTTCCCCAAACCACTTTAATTGATCCCCTTTACTCCGCCGCCTCTTGGTGAGTATATTTTGGGATTTCATAGCATGAATGCAAATGTGATGTCTGCCTTTGGAGACCATAACCAGCCAAAAATCATCTGATGTCAGAAGACAGTGCAAATTATCGGTGGCCATCTGACTCCCATCTGGGTCTGTTTGCACTAATTCTTCACACTCAGCCAGTGTGGGACCCCTATAGTGCCCATAATGCCCAAGAAAACTCTTGAAGGGAATATAATGGTGTCAAAATTTAGGACAGGAGGAACGCCACCCACTAGTTTAACACCCCCTGGTATTTAGTGGAGAAAGCGTCCCTGCAGTCTGCTTAAATTTCAAGGCCTTAAAAAGCCTGACAACCGACAAACACAGGGAACGTAGACCAAACTTCAGGCGGTTTATCTGTGAAGGTTCTCAGCTTGTGGTAAAGAAAGAAAAAAAAAAAGCACCAGCAGGTCCATGTGACAGTTTAGGCCCGATGCAGAGTCGTCAGCGCTGCAGTAAATGAAGCACGTTGAATAAAACTGAAACCGGGACCGAGTTTCATTTCTTACTTCAGTTTTGAGAGTATCTGTCTGGGAAGTTCTCAACTTTGAAAAAATATATGTGAAAGTGCAAAATAAAAAGAAGTGCAACAACACTATTAGGTCTACATCCTGGTTTTGGCAGCAAAAATAATACATCATCGTTTCTGGATTGCAAAGTTTGAGACTCTGTGAAGCAGCCGATCTGCTGGTGTGTTACGGCCGTGCAAGTGTTATGCTTAAGAAGCTGATACACTGGTACGTAACCTCAGCGGGATTACATCTCAGTGTGGCCATAAAAGGCAAGAGCTCCCCCCGTTTGTCCATCTGATGTTCTCACACATGAAGCGCAGTAACTGGAAGGGTCAGGCGGCTGCAGATCCCTCCAGATTCTGGGAACAGTGGAAAGTTGCTCAGCCACTCGTGATGTCTGCCTTTTATCTCACTCTAGTTGGGCTAATGTTTAGCGGGGGGATATAGGCCGTAGGAGGAGAGAGCCATTAGGAGGAAGTGGTCGGAGGAAATAAGCGGTAGTGGGAGTGACGGGGGCTGTGGCTTTTAAAGAAACCATTTTATAAACATGGACAGTCAGTGCAATAACACTGAGCGCTGGGATGGGGCCAGAGATGTGAGAGGAAGAAGCGGCGGCAAAATGTGCTGTTTCATTATGGCAGATGCATGTGAGGGCTGAGACGCGAAGTGACAACGGTTATTTAGTCTGCGCCAGAAATAGGAGAGTGACTGATGTTCACACCTCAGCATAAAGAAGACAAATAGTTCCCTGCGAAGAGACCAGTGGGGGAACAGTGAGAAGACTATTTTTTGTCGACCAGTGTCTGTCAAGTCATGTAAAATAAATCAAAATGAGTCTGACTTGAAAGCCCCATAGTCCCTCGCAGGGGTCAGTGCTATGTGAGGATGTGCTAATGAGTCACAGTGCAGGGTGGAGTTCGCAGAGGACTCACAAACTCAGTGGGAGAGCGGTGGTGTTCATGTGCGATCCCACCGAGGGAGTGACCACAAACAAGCTGCTGCACTTTCATTTTATGCCTTTGCATTGGACAGGAATGAAAGCGAGGCTTGTAGCAACCAACCCACACTGTTCTGTGCAGGCAACTCAACAACAAGTCCACAGTGAAACCAGGATGCCTTCGAGCAACACTCAGAAGCAGAAACCCCCACTGATTTCAATCCGCTATATCCAACAGGATAGGGATGGCTGCATCATTTGGAATAGGATTACAGTAATCTGATTACAAAAAAAAAATGGTAAAGGCAATATTTTAAACGCTGTGAGTTCAGAATAATCAGATTATAAATGTCCTTGCTGCTTGATCATGCATCTCTGCAGAAAGAGCAGCAGTGAGACTCTGAAGCTGAAGCGTCTTTGCACATTTGGTAAAAATATACAAAATGAAATTCAGTGTGAAAAAAGTAATTAAACTAAAATCGGATAAAAATAAAGAAAGTTAAGACATGCCAAGAATAATATTTTATTGTTGCCACCTTAACCACTTCCACCCGAGCGCCTGCACCGGTGCGAGCAGATGAAAAATTCAGATCATCCCTCTGATCTCAAGCCTTTAACTTCACAACCCCGAGATGAATGCACTCATGTACACAAACACTTATTTGAGGACACTGCACACAGTTTACAGATGTTTATCTTTTGTCATTTTTTTTATTACATATTATTACAAGTGTTGTTTTTTGTTATTGTTATTGAAGAGCTGCAGAGATTGTGTAAGATCTGTATTTAGCAAATAAAAACACTCCTTTTGAAATAGCAGTGTGTCATTCGGTTGTTGTTGTTTTAGGCTATTTATGCTATGTATGCACAGAGAATTAAAAATGTGGTGGGTTTGGAAATGCTTCATAATGTGTGGTAGACCTCCTCTAAGGGAAATAAAAATCATTTTTTAGCTAAATCCCATGTTTTCAGGTGAAAAACCCACTGTGCCGAAAGCTCTCCAAATCATGTCCGCCTAGCACTCTTCTGACTAAAATGGCTGTAACATTGCTGTACATCACTTCTATGACGCCAAATTTGGAGAAATTGTAGGTCAGTAGTTGTAGAATAGATCCAGTACATCATTTGCCTGCTGACATTTGATTTAGTCATGTTTTTCACTCCAAAATTAAGCTGTTTTTTTTTTTAGGCAGAGAATTTTTTTGTCATTTCTGCTGTATTCCAGCTGATATAACTCTAGCCTGATGAAAGATACAACAAAACTTCCACTTCCTCCAGATTCTACATGTTGTTACCTTTCCATAGATATCAAGATTGTGCATGTAGGCCTTACAGTTGTTGAGAAATTACTGATATCATTTGGGTAGTAATTTCAGGCGAAAATCGTCAAAAATAGCCTTGGGTGGAAGTGGTTAAAAAGTCTCAATATCTTTTAATATCACAACTGCAAACTGACATGTTTGTTTATACCTCTTGCTGGTCTGATTAATTAGCAGCAGGCCACTTCTCTTAGCAGTGTCACGATTTACTTTTAATTAATGATTTACATACTGTAGGGGAGATGAAGGTGGGTGAGGAGAAGAGGCGAGCGGTGTCAGAACACGTGAAATATCCTCCGCTGTTCAGCTGCTAATTGCGCGAGTAGGTGGTCTCTCTTACCTTCGCAGCGCCAATTTGCTCCTTGCGAAATTTTTCCAAGGGAGTAATCAAAACATCGTCTGCATTCTGAATCTGAAATCAAAATTAAAAAGGAGACAGACACATGTCAGCGTGACTCACGGATCGGTGTAACCCTGTGAATGATTCAAAATGACTATTAGAGGGAAAAATATCACAAAGAAACCCAATCTAGTCGTCATTCACTTTTATTACAATGCTCACATGAGAAATTATGAGTGAGAATCGCCCAGCTCCAGTCAAACACATCGAGTCCAAATACATGTGGAGGATAGAGCAATCACATTCATTAATATCTCTTAAACCAGTGACAATGAACAATGTGTTATTGTGAGGGGCTGAAATGAGAGCAGGAGAGATATGAGATAGAGCACTCCACAATGGTCTTGCAAGGGAGATGAAAAAAAAAAGGAGTCTTTTTATGTGAGCTGTGAAGCACCAGCATTGTCAAACCTCGCTGAAATATGACACAGCACGGCAGATGAGGGAGCTTTACAGGAGCAGCCTGCAATGCATTTAAATTTCTTGAGGTATGTCTCTACATATTGGTGACCTCTCCTGTGTCACGACCGGAGGAAAAGGTCCCTGCAGGAGCCCCTCCTCCACCCCACCCTGTGTTTTTTCTTTTTTAAACTCCAGACAGAAACTGATAAGACGAGATGTATTGTGCCAATTACAGTCTCCGCTCAATCCTTGCGGGTGAGCGGTTCGAAAAAGGTGCCATTAAGGTGCTTCTGAATTTCCCGTGGATGGGCTTTCATCCAGATGACATCAGACTGGTGGAGCCGCTCGACGGGAGGCGCTGTCACAAATGACATGGCTCTTAGGTTGATTTAAGGTGTTATTCTGTGTGGTGAGTGTATGTGATAAAGTACGGCCCGAGCTCTATAATACATCTATGATACCAGCACTAATTTAGTGGTGTCGCCTCAGATGGACTATCAGCCCCACCGAGCTGCACTCTCACACCTTCTCGGGATGGAGTTTTTGTTTTGAGCCATTAATCACGCCGCATTTTCATTGTCTAAAAATAACCCTGTCAGCTCCATCACCCAACCACAATGAGTGACTTCAAAAGCTACAGTCTCTCTGAGGCCGCATTGTTTTCCCGTCTCCTTTCATATGCAGCCGTGTGGAGATGTTGTTAGCTTGTCGTGGAAATCTGCAGCTTTGTTGTAATAATGCACTTTAATTACACCGTGATATCTGTGCCTCTTTAAGTGTTGACACATCTTTCACACTCCAAACCACAATCTTCTGCAGATTACAATGGTTACATGATATCACAGTGTGACAGTAATATTATAATCACTCAATCTCGACACTGTAAAACACAAAGAGTTAAAAAAGCTACAAAATAAAACAAAGTGAACTATTGGAAAATAATAACTCGTAAAAATATAGTTATTATCCACAATTACAGTACAACTTGTAGCTTTTTACAAAAGATCTTGTGTAATTTCTATTTTTTTTAATGTTTTAATGAAGGGCACTTACACATTAAAAAACAATATTACTGATAAAAATGCATTTTTATTGGGAAACTTCAGTATTTTGCAAAATACCTGTAAATTTGATCTAAAATTAGAGAATCAAGGCTTCATTTTATGGATAATTGTCACTAATTGTGTAAAATTTTAGAAATATATTCAGAGCATTAAACTTGAATTTAACAGTTTCACTCGTCAAATAAAAAGAAAATAATTTTAAAGTAAACCTATGATGAATATGTAAATGTATCAACAGAAAATTCTTCAAAAAAGAAACTGCATGGTTACAGTTACAGATTTCTTTCATCTTATTTAAGACTATACATGTAAATTTATAGTTTTTTATTCAATTTATGAAAAAAAAATCAGGATAAATCTGTAAAACATTGTCAAACAATACTTTTTTTTTTTTTTTTTTACAGTGTACATAAAGTCCAAACCACTACTACGATTCACAGATGAATGAACATCATTGATCTGATTAACAATGATCACAGTCTGTGATGCAGGAGACAGGAAGTGAACGATCATTCCTGGATGCAGCAACAATGAGCTGGTGACTCAGATTTTGTTAGATGATGATGTCGGAGGATTTCAGAAGTGGGAGTTGGAGGAAGTTACCTGAACAAGACTGATAGGTTTCCTCTTTAGCCTGAAACTCTCAGGACGTTCAGGCTCTGCTCTGATAAGGTGTTGCAGCCAGATACCACAGGACACCTTCAGAGTGCAGCAAGTTGGAACTGGTTCTGTTTACTTCCTGAACATATTTCATCTATTTCTTTGTGTGCTTGGATCACTGTAACGGTGCATTGATTAATTTGGAGCTGATCCACAGTACTGCAGCTTACTCCTTCAGATGCATATAAATACCGTACCAGAGCTTGCTAGCTTGTAAAAAGCCAACGAGCTTCGTGCCGCCGATTCATGGAAAAAGTAGCAGCTTATAGTCCAGAAAATACGGTAATCATTCTGCTCCATCACTGGTATGAATGTTTGCATCTATCAAAGACACAGCATTCATGTTGTTTTAGCAGGAAGTAGAAGCACTAGTGTATCTACATAGATTGTATTGAAGCTAATGTGACATCATTCGTTGGAGGCTAGGAGTTCGGCATTTGAGCTTCGCCATGTTGGTTGTTTGGAGCCACAACTGACCATATCTGGATGTGAAGGGAGGAGTGAGGAGGCGGGTCTGATCATTGAACCCAAGGACATTGTTTTTTGTAAATAGCATCTAGTGGCTGTCGAGGGTATTACACTTCTTTTTGCTCTTCTTCATTGGCCTCATTTTTCTTGTAGCCTCGGTTACTTCATCCATTTCTGTTTACATTGTGTGAGTAAAAGTGATGGTGTTGTTCTAATAACTGCACCGTTGTTCGGGGAGAAGTTATTTTCTGGCTCTCTGTTCAGTATCAACACTGTAAACGAGAAATGATCTCACAGAATATGCTGTAAGTGTTGGAAAAGCTTCAGGGCATTAGTACGCACAGACGGATGAATGATGCAAAAAAAAAAAAAAGACGACTTGTGTTTCCGAACTCTTTAGAGTAGATTTTCACATTTAAAGCAAATATCTAAATATATTTTTGACACGGGCAAATTTCCATTGGTACACTTTGCATTTTTTGATTTGATCTGGCCTTGGTGGCATTCTGATCTGTCTCTGCAAATTAACCTCGGAGTAACACTTTTGATCCGCTTGATATTTAGACTGGTAAAAAAGCCGGAGTGAAGGGAAAATACAGCACATTGACATTCCTCCCCCTATCTGGTAATGAAATTGCTTAGCGCTATTGCATCCTTTCAAGCATCACACTGTGCTCGCTCATATGGATTTAATCCTGTTGAGAGAGGCTGTTGCTGAGGGCATTCGGCACAATGCCAGTTTGAAAGTAATCCATTGAGTCTTAAATAAGTTGGCCTCTTTCAACTATAAACATCTGAATCAGCTCGTTGGAAATTAATAATCAAAGCTGATCGGAAATCTTGAACATTTAAAATCTTGACATGCTGATTATTCTTGCATTGCTTTATATATAATGCACACCGACTGACGCTTTTAATTCTTTTGAAATGGCTATAATTTCTTTTTCATTACAAAGTGTAAATTTGAGCCTGATCAAATGCAGCTGTATTTCAGGTACCAGTGTCTTTCTGAAATAATTCAAATCCTTGCTTTCATTTCATTCTTAATATGAGACCATAATCTCAAAAGCCCACAGTGCTGTGTATTTAATTGTCCTGTCCATTTAAATGAAAATGAAAAAAAGGACTTAATGGTATTAGAAATCTAAATTTAAAGCAGGGTAATACCACAGGCTCAATTAGACTGAAAGCAGGGAGATAAGACGGGGGAAATGACATTATCACGCTGGCAGAGTAGTATAATTCTCGCTGTTGACACAGTAGATAACACGATGACGTCGATGTGACTGGAGGATTATAACAGCTAGATTTGATGACCATCAAACGTCCTCTGTGCTTCTTGTGGAGTGTCACTTGTAACAAAATTGCCTTGATTTATCTTACACAAGTACTTCTCTTCCTTCTGTTTCTGAACCGTGTTTGAAGGATCATTTTGCAGGTTGTGTTTAGACTGAAGAAATCTGCAATCTTCTCCTTTGCACAGTAAGACTGTTCAGGCATCAGAAGTCACTCTGAATGCTGGCGGACACGACATGTTAAAAAAAAAAATTGTAACAGTTGTACGGTGTAATGAAAAGGTTCACTACAGAGATGCTGGGTGATGGATGGATGGCCTGGCTCCAAACAATCACCATGGCAACATTTATATTCCAATTTCCTGTCAAAACACAAGTAGACTAGTTCTACTTCCTGCTAAAACAACATGATGAAGCACAATGATTATTCATATGCATCTGAAGGAGTAAGCTGCAGTACTGTGGATCAGCTCCAAATTAATCAATGCACCGTTACAGTGATCCAAGCACACAAAGAAATAGATGAAATATGTTCAGGAAGTAAACAGAACCAGTTCCA
>OOFC01016125.1:0-24995 GCA_900323345.1 Pseudochromis fuscus | reverse complement strand
GTGTCTGTGTGTCTGCGTGTCTGTGTGTCTGTGTGTCTGTCTGTCTGTCTGTCTGTGTCTGTGTGTCTGTGTGTCTGTGTGTCTGTGTCTGTGTCTGTGTCTGTGTCTGTGTGTCTGTGTGTCTGTGTCTGTGTGTCTGTGTCTGTGTGTCTGTGTCTGTGTGTCTGTCTGTCTGTGTCTGTGTGTCTGTGTGTCTGTGTGTGTGTCTGTCTGTGTCTGTGTGTCTGTGTGTGTCTGTCTGTGTCTGTGTGTCTGTGTCTGTGTGTCTGTCTGTGTGTGTGTGTCTGCTGTGTCTGTGTGTGTCTGTCTGTGTGTCTGTGTGTCTCTCTGTGTGTCTGTGTCTGTGTCTGTGTCTTTGTTTTGATTTTAGGTAATGAAAATGATTAAAGTAAGTTCAAAGTAACTCATTCATACCCTCCCACATGGTAGAAACTTGGTTTGTAGATAACAACATGAAACCAAATGTTCAGCATTTTTGGTAAGTGTAAATCCTGCGTCCTCTGATAACAGACCAAACACTCATCTAGTTTTCAAAAACAGGGATGGAGGAGTTTTCCATAAGGTCTGCATGGCTCTGGGAAATTAACCGGAATGGTTTTAATAAACACGTCAGTCTGTGCCATGTTTCCCTCCCACTGTGGGAAGATAAGCAGGGGCGGATGTTTTTCTACTACTTTGGTTCAGAGTGCTGTGAGACCTTTTTCAGTAGACCTTTTACAGAAAACACATTTTGACGCCTGTCTCTCACAGTATGTGGACCACAGTTTTACATTCAAATTTCACTGGTGAGTGCTCAAATGTGCCTGCAGATTTGTACATCAGTTCTTTATAAATAAAACTGAGGTGAAACAGCAATGACACTATATGTTTTATAACTCTGCACCGCAAAAAGCAAACTTTAAAAATGTTATATTCCAGTAGCTCTTTGTGGTGTTTAGAAAGTCTTCAAAATCTTCCTAAACACAGACAAATCCATTCTGTGTCACGAAGGAAAGTTAAAAATAAAAAGAAAGAAGCAACAACAACAAAAAAAAACCTAAATATGAATCTCTGAGAAATCTATCACGTGTGTCGCCTGTGAATTTTTGGTGGTGTTGTGTTAGTAAATAAAACAGGGTGGTCAACTGCTGCATGGTGAAATCATGGCCCAAGCAGGAAAAGCATAGGTGTAAATAATAAAACTGAAATTGGTTGAATTCCATTTAGATTCTTTAGTGTGAAGCGCCTGGTCTTTTGTTATCTACTGGGACATTTAAATTATTGTAACATTACTGTTAATGAAAGGACACCTGTTGTTTTCCCTACTGTCTGCTGTGAAAAACATCATTTTTTTTGTTGTGCATCACCCTGGACTGGTTGTTTCATCTGAGTGATGTAGACTGACCTTGCACACATCAGCAGATTTCACTGAAGATCAAACTAATTTTTTTTCAGTTACTACCCCCCACAACACACACTCACCACATCCCTTCCATCCCAACGTCAGCCATACACACACACACACACACACACACACGCACACACACACTCCCCTCGCACATAAAAGCTGTGTGAGGATTCCTGTTGGAGACAAATCTGCCTCTTCAGAGTTCAGCTCGCACCACGTTGCCATACAGCCATGACTTCAGCTGGAGGCCTCACAGGATTCTGGATCATCGCACTGATGACTCTGTACGATGCAAATCTGGGAGGTAATTTCTTTGAGATTTTTTTTTGAGCATTTATACTTAGTGAATTCTTCAAGCTGAAATACTGTTAACCTCTGTGTCGCTTTGTGTTTGATTTCCACAGAGACCAAGAAGTACTCTCTCAATGTGCCCAACGTCCCCTTCCCACCTGCCCAACCGTCTCCTCTGAATATCAATGCCATTTGTGACTGTGGTGAGGCTCGTCCCAGATACCCACCCAGCTTCTTCCCGCGCTCCGGTAGCAGCCACTTCCGTCGCCGTGGAAACGCCATCAACCAGCTGGAGGCGTGGTACCAGTGGTGCTGCAGGGAACACAAGACGCAGACCCTCGAGTGTGCCAACCTAGCCGTGAGTCTGACTGTGTCTGAAAACATATTACACATGATGATAGGAGATCTCTGCTATTATTTGTGAATATTAAAGTTAATATTTAAGGTGGGGACTGACTATTCTGGCAGTTTTGGGATAGTGTACAATAATGTATATTCCAAATATTTAAGAATACTGTAAATATACAACACTGCAACACTGCAAATGTACTGTTTCTTTAAAAAAATCTGCTGTGATTACTAATACTCCAAAAGATTTTTAAAAAAAGGTTTAACTGATGTATAAATATACATTTTAAAGATCAAATTTAACAATGAAGATGACAAGACTACTGTCAAGAAATGTCTTTTTTCACTGTTCATTTATAGATTGGTGACAAACAGAAAAATATTAGAAGTTCACCCACGTACAAAGAGGGAGTCGTAGTTTGTAAGACTGAATTGAGCTTGTCTCTCATTTTAGGTCAGGGGTGGGCAATCCTGGTCCTCGAGGGCCGCCGTCCTCCATGTTTTAGATGTGTCCCTCTTCCAACACACCTGATTCAAATGATTAGGATCGTTATCAGGCTTCTGCAGAGCTTGATGATGAGCTGATCATTTGAATCAGGTGTTTGGAAGAGGAAAGCATCTAAAACATGCAGAGTAGTGGTCCTCAAGGACCAGGATTGTCCACTCCTGCTTTAGCTAAACACTGAGATTCAGCTTTATGATATTAAATATCTTTTCTTTTCCCTCCAGTGGAAACTAGCTCTGTCTCAGTTCTGTCATGAAGAGTTTTCCGTCATGACGTTGGCATATGAGTGCTGTGAGTACAAAGATGAGGAACGGTGGAACTGCTTCAACACAGAGCCGCACAACCCAACCTACAGACCAACACAAGGCAACGCTCAGACCTAGGATTCATCTTCAACGTTTGCTACAGGTGAAAAAAGAGCTCAGTGGAATACAGAAATAGAGTGACGAACAAGGAAAAACAAAATTGGAAAAGCAAAACGAGAACCTTCTGTCTAAGGTTGCCAGATCTGCATGACAAAACCAGCCAGTTACACAGCATTGCTGTCATTATAAAACAAATTGTCATAACTACAAAGTTACATTATAAATCAGACTGTGTGTAAAGGTTGACTGCTTGACAATTAAATAAAAAGCAACAGAAAGAGAGACGTGTTAAAATACAATTGTATACAATTCAAGTCTTTTTTTTCCTCTTTTTTTAAATCATGTAATTTAAATACAAAGAGGTTTGACCAATCAGCAGACTGCAAAATTTTAATCTTTGAAAGCAGGTCTAACCTGCACGGGGAATCACAGACCTGGCAACCTTGCCTCTGTCATTCACATGCGTAAGACAAGGCCGGGCTAATGCTTTGTTCTTCATGTTGTCTCCAATGAGGACTGGACACACTGGTTTGTTTTATGCTACGTCACAACAATAAGTCTTGTTTCCTTTAATTGTCAGCTCTGTATTTTAACCAAGCTTTATCACAATATGAGAATGATTTCAAAATGTAATTAAATGGTCACTGTTTTGACTGATAAATATCTGCCCTGCTTGTATTTCACTGTTTTTGACGTGTAGTTTTCCTGGTAAGAGAAATAAAGACATGGTTCAAAGAGTCTTACATGTTTGTTTGTTTTTAATTTCCAGATGCTGTGGTAGACTGGATAAAACAAAAAAATATGAATACTTCTAAAAACACCTAAAAATGGGAAAACTTTTTTTTTTTTCAAAATCACACTTATAATAAAGTATGTCTGCACCAGGGGTCACTGTTGGCTGGGATAGTTGGGTGTGTGACATTTACACATCAGTGATTAATAACTAAAGTGTGTGTGTGTGTGTGTGTGAGTGTGTGTGTGTGAGTGTGTGTGTGAGACTGTGAGTGTGTTGTTCAGCCTGAATAGAAATGTGCAGTCAAAAATCACAAACACTTCACACACATCTAGACTGATTTAGTCTTTGTTTCTGTTACTGTAAGTGAACTGGGATGATCCGAACCACAAAAACCAAACAATGAGAGGTCTCATCACACTTCCTGTTCAAGTGTTTTGCCTTCAAAATAAAAGCAGAATTATTAAACTGAACTGTAACATGTTGCTACATATTTTGTTTGTCACTCTCACAGATTACAGCCCATGGTTACACTCTATGTTTAGGAAGTTTTGCTCTCTGAAAAGACTTAAGTGTGAAATGCATTCAAATTGTTGCACATATATTGAGATTTACAAGGTAAACTACACTGTAGTGTTAAAATGACTAAATATTTTGTCAGCATAAACACAATTTGAAGTACTTCTGTGTACTTCTGCACTTCAATCTACTAAAATGTATATTTCAGAGACTTTTTGCTTCAGTTCATTTATTTAACAGATATAATTTCAGGTTTTAAATCCAAAATCTGTTGTGATATTTTAAAATGCAATACTTAAAGTGCTCTTTATATGTTTGCACATATTTAACATGGAGGGGAGCCAGTGTACTCATAATACCCACTACTTGTGATACTTCCATTGAATTTCATTGATAACAGATGAAATCTTTAATTGAAAATTTTCACTTCAGTATCTTTAAAACTTCTACTTATTGAATGAATCTGAATCTGTTGTTTACAGCAGACCTACCTGAGTTTTTGACTTTGTAAGGACTTTTGTTTCACAGTCAAAGATGGGTTTTCTTTACATTTCTTCAATGTAACAGTGATAGTTATTTGTGACTTACAAAATGCAGTATGAATATTGAAATAGGAACTATCCACACCATAATCCTTACAAATTCAAGATTCGCGATTCTTTATTTGTCACTTCCACAGTATATTTAAAACATACAGAGATGTGAAACTCTGTTCCTCCCCATCCCACATATGACCTAAGCCAGACACTAACTTTTGGACAGATAATAACTACTAATAAACATCAACTACTAGTGCAAAAACAGAGAATATAAGTATACAGAAAAATGCAGAAAGGTAACGGTATGGATGGCTGTGCAAAAATATATAAATACTGTGTATAAGAATTTTTGGTGCAAAAAGCGTTACTGTGCAGAAATTATGCAGATAAGATTTACAAATGTGCAACAACTTTACATGTGCATTGTTGTTCAGATGCTTGTAGTGAAGTCAATGTTTTAATGTGCATTTTTTAAATTATTTTATTGCAATATTGTACATAAACTATAATGAATCCTTTTTAGGGATGGTGTATGCCAGGGTGTACGTGATATAGTTCTCAGTCGATGTTTCAGTGGGACTGAGACTGAAATATAGACTGTATATGAAATTCTCTACACAGTCTATGGGCTGAGTTTCCTGTTCCTGTGTTTTATTGTGAAAGGACAGTCTCCAGATGTGGTGTGATTGCTGCAGACCGAGCACGAAACTGCTGCTTCCGCACCGCTTCCTTGTTTATTTGTTTTCGGGAAAACTGTCATTTCAGTAGAGAAAACTCAGCTTTTATCTACTTCTCTTGAAACTCCCAGTGAACCTCCACAAGATCATCGAGTGAGTTGAGTGTTTGTTTGTATTCCTCGGCTCCTTCAGCTCGGTTATTAGGAAAGTTAAAGCAGAGGGAGCAGCTAGCTTTTCTCGCCTCTGGTCAAATGTCGAAACCCAGACATGTCTTCAGCTGTCAGTGTTAACCTGTCACAACATGACAGGGTCTCACCATTCATTGCTGTTTGTCTACGTTACAGTAGTCAACGGACAGTTAGCTTAGTCGCTATTAGCAGAAAGTAGCTGTTAAAAGGTGCCTTCAGTTCTTGATTATGTTCATATCAGATCCATCAGAGGAGCCAGTCAACGTGGCTGCTGTCAGTATGTGTGTCTGCTGTTAATGAGATGATGTTTGTCTACTCAGGTCTGCCTGAAGTGATCACTTCCAGAAGTTTGATCAACAACCAGAGTTTCTCCAAAATCAAATTTATCATCTGGTCTGAATGGCCACAGCTGCAGAGGAGCCTCCTGGGCTGCAGGGCCACAATGGCAGTAAGTACTATATTATAATTATTAGTATAAACCACCTTTAATTTAAAGGGATAAACCAGATGTGTTTGATATTAGCTTGTTTTACCTTGTCACTTGGGTGCTGAAGATACATGACTCAGGTTATTGTTCCTGTGGATGGATATGTCTCAGCAAGTTAGCAGCTTATCAGACAGAATTTATTAGTTTATTGATTTTAAATGTCGCAATTCAAACACCACCCCAGTGTGGATATCTCTCAGTATCATGCTCAGATTTTGTCAAAACTTATTTAGTGTTGACCCAACTTCATGATTTTGTTATTTGGGCATCTTGGTGTCTTGTTGAACTGTATTTTTATTTTTTTTATAATGGCAATTTATTTTTCACTTTGTTCATTTTTAAAATGCCACTGAGATTGTCAGGGTTAGTCCAAAGCTAAGGCTTGACTGCTTTCCACAACAACCCCTCTCCAATACAATCCTAATCTCAGATACATCTTAAACACTTTCAGTAACAATACAACAATAGAGATACAATACAACAATAAAGTAACAGTAAAACAATACAAAACTTAAACAAATTCTAATAACAAAATGAAAACAAAACAAAACTACATGACGGTTCTAAAGCTCCTTGGTATGAAGCCTTGACAACCACAGACTATGGACTGGTATGAAAATCAAAACAAGCCTAGTGCTTCTTATCTCACCCATAACTTTTCAGCTCCGCCCATACATAATAAAAAACACCTTATTACAATAAATATTGGCAAAATATAAAATATTGGCTAAATTGCTACTTAAATCAATTTAATTTCATCCCTACAACTATCTGTTACTTATTTTAACAATAAGAAATGTAATATACTGGTGTTTTAAGTTATTTAGAATTAATAATAAATCAATTTCATGAAGGTATTCTAACTTTTTATGCACCAAAAGAGGTCAAGGTCCAAAAGTACTGCATTCTACATTGCCCTTTATTCAACCATTTACAACTTTTTTTTATTAGACCCTTGGAGCTTGGTTCATATTCACAACTTTCTACATCCACAGTTTGTAAGACTCTTTGTAGAATTTTAAATCACAATAACCCCGATGACATCTTTCCAGGTCCATTAGAGTTTTCACTCTGGTGCTCAGCTTACCTTTCGGTTAATAATTAACAAAACCATTATGTCGTTTCACTTTTTAGAGTGTGTTTCCTAAAGATAAAAGTGAATGATTTCATGTTGACTTTAGACTTCCCAGGGCACAACTTTCTATCATAAACACCTCAGGACATTTTTTTGGCCCTGTGTGAACTCACTTTAATAGCATACTCTATCTAATTCCTCCCATTGCATTCAAAGACCTGCAGAGTCAGTTCTGGAGGACGCTGTCTTCTCTCAGAGGTAAACAACGAGGCACGTCTGCATGCCTGTGTCAGAGCTCGGCTGCACTCTCTGTTTTCACTATTAGGGAATAGTGGACACTGTTTTAAGCTGTGTGTGTTTTGATATTATTGCATCCCGTGTAAAAACCGCACTTGCTTGATCAACCTTCCTCTGTGTATATTTCTTGTGTAACTTGTACGTTTCCTCCCTTTTCTCTCTCTAGATTTGACCAGAAAAAATGCTTCTGCTGAGGTAAGAAGTAACACACTCATTGGAAAGGAAATGTTTAAGCAAGACAAGTGTCAGTGAGGAAACACACATTGCTTTCTGAAAACTGTTGGGAATGTAGCAATGTTTGCTGACACGTCATCTATTCCTTCCTGTATGAAACATGAGGATATTACATGTTGCTGCTAAGTTACAATGAAATCTTTTCCTTCTCTTTTGCACCTTATTTTGTACTGACAGGGTCCAACTGCCACTATGTCTCCGGCCATGAAAAAAACTATTGGCCATCGTGGAATTGACCCCACAGGGGAGACAACGTACAAGAAGGTGGAAGATCGGCCATCACATTTTAACCTTCATTTTTAGTCTTATTTTCTTTTCATTTGCCAGTTGTTTTCTTGCTCACTGATTATTTAGTTCATCTAAAAAGCAGTAAATTATGTTCCTCACTATTTTCAAGACCCCAAAAATGATAAACATATGTATTTGTCTTGTTTTGTCTAACCATCAATCACCTCACTTTACTGTTTTTTTCTCTGTGTACCTCCATTAATTTCCCCAATGATTGCCCTTTCAAACCTTTCATGACCTCATGTTAGTGAGGCCAAGGTTTAAAATCCCTAAAATGCAAGTGTACAGAAGATAATAGTTCTGTTTCTGGTCAGTCTTTGTCATGTGGATTGTTTATAATCGCCAGGACTGTTTAAAATTGGTCATTAATCCGATGTGCCAGTGTCTGAAGTTAAATCAATCACATTTATTAGCTTAATTGGATTGTGGAATTCATGTGTATTAGAATTCAGATTCCTTGTGATAATTTTTAACCCGATCGGGTAAACCTTACCAGTGGCTGTGATGTGTTATCTTTACTCTAAACTGCATTTGTCATTTTAATACATGTACGTTTTTTCCTTCTTCCAGACAACATCATCAGCTCTGAAAGGCGCAATCCAGTTAGGCATCACACACACGGTTGGCAGCTTAACCCAAAAACCCGAGAGAGACGTGCTGCTGCAGGATTTTGAGGTGGTGGAAAGCATCTTCTTTCCCAGGTGAGTCTTGAAATTAGGAAAAGTACATTTCAGAGATGAAAAAATGTGTTTCTAGTATCAAAATATTTTGCCGGTACAGCAGCTGCACTCCTCCGCTGAACCTCCCTGATCTGGAATGTAACCTCGCGCCTCTTCTGTCTTTCACTTGCAGCGAGGGCAGTAACCTGACACCGGCCCACCACTATGGAGACTTCAGGTTTAAAACATACGCCCCTATCGCCTTTCGCTACTTCAGGGAGATGTTTGGCATTCGACCCGATGACTACATGGTATACTTGTTTACTCAGCATCTCTTCTACTTGGAAAATGTGTGCAGAGAGGTGGCCTGAAGAAAGGGAAAGAGCTGTGAGCTATGAGAAAAAAAGGAGTGATTGAGTAACCGGAAAGACTGAAACTAGGGAAGTGTGAATAATGGCGTGTTGACACAGGAGAGGTGGAGCTGCTGATGACAGCTCTCCTGTTGTTTAACCCTGTAAGTCTGTGTTGTTTGTTTGTCATCACGTATTTACAGTGTGCTCTGGTCTGCTTACAGTGTTCTCTGTGTAATGAGCCGCTGATCGAGCTGTCAAACTCAGGGGCCAGTGGATCTCTATTCTACCTCTCTAGTGATGATGAGTACATCGTTAAGACAGTGCAGCACAAAGAGGCAGAATTTCTGCAGAAGCTGCTGCCAGGATACTTCATGGTAAGATGTGATGGTATCTGGGGAATAAAGTGCACGACTAAGTAAAATAAGAAATCTGCGAAAATCTCACTCCTAATCATTATCGTCTTATCCGTGAAGTAAACACACTATTTCTTTCCTATTCTGTCATAGACTTAAGAAAAGGTTAAATCAAAATAAAAGACTAGAGCACAAACCTCCACCAAGGCATCCTCCATGTTTCATGTCCCCCATATTGTCTCAGATTGGCTTCATCTCAATCTGTTCATGTGTGTTTCCAATATGTTGCTAAGAGATGGACAAACCAACCAACACAAGTAAAAACATGACCTCTTTGGCAGAGATGATAATTGGCTGATTGTTAATAATAAGAGTAATTATTAGTTGCACCAGTCCTACTTTAAATGACTGTTTTTGAATAACTTTCTCTGACTAATTGCTGGTTCTGCATTATTTGCTTTCAGTATTTAATGTACAACATGTGAGACACTATGGTTTGACTTTGATAAAAGCCGCTGTTGACTTTTACCACCTTAAAGTTACATTTTTAAAACTGTACCCACTGGTTTGACAAGTTTTACAGATACGCCTCTGGACATTGTTTTTGCTGACTGCATGTTTGCATTTGCCTTGGGATATCTACTTGTTTGTTTCATTTCTTAATAAGTTATTTATCTATGAGCTTTAGTCAACAACTCATTTCATTTTTAGGTCACCAAAATTAATACTTCTTTCATGTTGTTTCACCGTCCTTCTTCCCTCCTCTCTGTTCTCCCTCAGAACCTGAACCAGAACAAGAGGACCTTATTACCAAAGTTTTATGGCCTGTACTGTGTCCAGGCAGGTGGTAAAAACATCCGCATTGTAGTCATGAACAATCTGCTGCCGAGTACTGTGCGAATGCATATGAAGTTTGATCTAAAGGGCTCCACCTACAAGCGCCGGGCCTCAGCTAAAGAGAGAGAAAAGAGTGTACCCACGTACAAGGACCTGGATTTTATGCAGGACATGACCGAGGGGCTGTTGCTAGAGGCAGACAAGTACAATGCTGTTTGCAAGACCCTCCAAAGAGACTGTTTGGTGAGAATTGTAGAAAAATACCTTTCGAAACATGAGGCTCGAGCATGATCTTGTCAAAATCATTTTAGATAAAATTACCACATCAGCATTATTGCTCTAAATTAATTTATAATTCAGTCCCTCATCGTACAGTGCTCTCATTTGGTCTTTTCTATTCAGCTCTTGCAGAGTTTCAAGATTATGGACTACAGCCTTCTGGTGGGAGTTCACAATCTGGATCAGGCCTGTCGAGAGCAGGCCACCGAAGAGGCAGTGGCTGGTGCTGCGGACCAAAGAAAGCCACAAGGCCAGAAGTCCTTGTACAGCACGGCTATAGAGGCCATTCAGGCAGAGACAGGGACTGTGGGATCACTGGAGTCAGAGGACAAGTAAGTGGCCGTGTGTCTGTGGCCATACAGTGGTCAAGTGTGGAGCAACTTCTGTGTACTAGTTTCTGTCACCACAGTGACGTGGTTATTACAGACTGACGGTGCAATAAATGTGTTTTGTTTTGCAGAACTGGAGGAATCCCAGCAAAAAACCCAAAAGGCGAGAGGTTGCTGGTCTACATCGGTATCATTGACATTTTGCAGTCCTACAGGTACCAGCTCACATTTTTGTCACTGACACTCAAGCGGTATCTACACGGGATGCATTCAGGAACAGTGTTGAGTGTAGGCCTTCTGGGTTTTGGCAGTGCTCAAAGCCCAACACACAATTACTGTGTGCAAATAACCAGTTTGATTAAAATAGGAGCGTATCATTGGGTGCAGGTGAGACAAGCAACCTAAAAGCAGGGATCACACATCATGAAGGAAGTGTTAGTTCCAGTTAAATGTGTTCTTTAAAAGCCACACTTCTCAGTTCAGTGGTATTACTTTGAATATGTCATGTGGAGCCACTGAAGTTTGATTCTGTAACTTCTATGATCGAGTGGTCAAGGTGTATGTGTTGTTTTTCAGATTTGTAAAGAAGCTTGAACACTCCTGGAAGGCTTTGGTTCACGATGGGGTAAGAAGGTGCCTTCACTAGTTTCTTTGCTTGTAGCATTTTAAAAAGAAAGATGCTAACTTCTAATCCTCTTCCTCAGGATACTGTGTCAGTACACAGACCAAGTTTCTATGCAGACCGATTTCAAAGGTTCATGTGCACCACGGTCTTCAAAAAAGTCACATGTAAGTGTATATTACATGCTTCTCTGTCTAAGCATGTCGGTGTTATTGTATGAACTCATAAGTAACACACTTTTATCTCTGTTTCTGTTTCTAGTAAAAACGTCTCCATCTAAAAAGCGCCGTGCAGCGACCCATGGCCCTAACAGGAGACCTGGGCTGCTGATGACCCAAACCAGCAGCAACAGCCAGCATAGTGCTTTGCAGCATCAAGTCAGCACCGACACCAGAGAAGATACTGATGGAGATAACTGTAAGAGCTGGAAAAAGAAGAACACAGAGGCTTCAACTGTAGTGTGGGAGACGGGCTGTGTTTACTGATAACCACAGACATTCAGTCTCTCTGCTTGTACCAACATGTCAAGTGCTTCCTTCACAACACGGTGTTAACAGTTTTTCTTCTCCTCCCAACCAGTCATGCAGTCAGGTCGTCCTGACCTCCTGCCAAAGACCTTGACGCCCAGCGATGCTGTTGGCGGCGCTCCTCAGACCACCCTCTCCTCCTCCCTGGGAAACCCCGAATTCGCCCCCACAAGTCAGCCTCTGCCGCAGTCTCAGGATACCACCAGTTCGACGGGAGTGAGTTTAAACAGCACACCGAGCAAAGACCAGGAGAACAGCACCCCCAAGAGGTAGGAGGGGAAAGGACAAGGACAAGAGATTTGTACTTTGATGAGTGAACCTCTGAAAAAATTAGTGAAGTATAGTTATTGGCTGTCTTACTTTACAATGACAACATTCAAACACTTGGATTCAAGTGTATTGCTTTGCAGTGTACTGAATAGTGTTAGCAAACACCAGACTGTGCAGAATAATGTCCACGAATGTGAAGCTATCACCAAGTCTAACTCCTGATGGTCTACTTTAGAGATTAGTTAAATCTATACATATAGCAGTGGCTGTGGATAAACTACACTGATGTGCTTGTTTACTTTGCACATCTTTATACAAACTGACTGCACAATACCCACAATATAAGTGTATCATATACTGTGACAGTTTAACCCAATAACATTCCATGTTTTTATTTTAGAGCTCCAGTCGGGACTCTTGAAGAAAGTATTGGTGCTGGGGAAGTGATTTCACTCAGTGACATAGTTCCTAATGCAAACAAATGTTCTGTAAGTTGACTTCTTAAATTTCTCTGTCACAGTTTTTCTCACACTCAGTGGTTTGTTTTTTTAATAGTTACTTTTGTTTTACAGGTGTAGATGCGGGAAAGAGAACTGGACTCAAATAAACCGAAAACAGATACGTTACAACTCCCTTGATGTGAATTGAGGTACCAGAATATAAAAAGTTATACAGCATCGCCAGTGAGACCAAGCGGAGTATTAAATGCTTTTTGTTCTTCTTCTTTTTTGCACTTTGAGTTTCAAATCTCAATATGATATGAGCATGTGTGTGGGTGTTGGTGTTCTGACACTAGCTACTGCAGGTACATTAAAGCTGTGGTTGTTGAACACTACTATTCATCTCAGAGATATTCATAACATTGTTCTGGACACTGGTGTGCTCAGGTAAGCCATTCATTGTAGAGTATAACAGGAGGACGTTGAAATTCTTCATTTGAGCCTTGTTATTTCAAATTCATTGTCCCGTTTTAGAATTAATTTCTCAGCATCCTCTCTGTTCCACCAACCAGACGCCCAACTCCAGAGTACTGTGCCTGATGTAGACAGTTTGACATAAAACCGGATTATTTGGGCTGGGAACCCAGTTTAAAATAAAAGGTTTTATTTTTAAAGAATTTACTGAATTCATAAACAGTGAGCTGCTGTTTTTTTAAAGCTTACTTTGAATACAAATGATGCTGGAAAAAGATGTGACCTTCAGCTCACAGTTTTTATTCAACCAAGTGTTTTAATGGACCTGTGCTATTTCAGAGACTGTGAAACCTGAGTACCACTTTTAATGTTCAGGTCAAAGGGCTATTTTAAGGAAGTTGTTTTTATACTCACGTGTTATAGAGTCTGTTACCGATCCGGGACCTGTCTCCTGAGACAAGACTAGTGAGTTAGGCAGCTGCGTCTTTTCTGTGTCACAAGCTCCAGGTCAACCTGAGTTTTTGCAATAGTAACTTAATGCCACTGATCAAACCTGCAAAGAGCAGTTGTTATGTTTGCAGATCAAACATAAATGGAAATGAAAAGTACCAAAGACCACAGCACGACATTACTACAATCACTTTGTTTTTCATTAAAATGTATCATATTGGAAAGAGTGTTAAAGTGGTAAAGCAGTAGGAAAGCCTTTTATTTTAACTAGTGTCCCATCCTGGCAACAAATAGCAAAGCTACTGAAGTTCTTTCATCGTGTCAGTAATTAATAAAACTTACTGTCACATGTCAGTTGCACTGTTTGGAGAACATTAGGAGTGTTTTTATATGTAAAAACAAAGGCCTGCCTTGCATGCTCTGAATTTTTGAGTACATCTGCCAAAACATAACACTGTCTAATTAAACAGTCTTGCAGTGAATTCCCCCTTTGTGAAGGTTGTGATGTTCAGTTTTTATTGAAACTGTTTTGGAGCGATGTTGATTCAACTTTCTGATTTTTATTTTTGAGGCAGTTTGTGTTGCATTACATCATTACTGTATTATACTGAGAGGTATTTGTATGATTTTGTCCACCCTGCACCCTGAGTGTCTATAACAAGGACGCACAATGTCACTAATCCATAACACCTGAAACCAGGCCTCGCTTATACCATCGTGTAGCAGAGCTGCGGATTCAGACATGCTGATGTTCACCTGGTGAAGAAAGTAAAGGTTTCAGCAGTTTAGACAGAGGTGACCCCTGACAGTCAATCTGTGTTAGATTTAAATTTTGTTTTATAGGTGGTGTTGGTGTGTGTATGTACATGCATTTACCATTTTAAATTTTGACATTTAACCAGACGAAAAGAGATTTAGAAACTAGGACATCTACTGCAGGATGGAGCAGGACAGGCTATAGTGTTATTGTCTGCCCTCTGTCTTCCTGGTTACAAAAATGTAGAGATCGGATGTGTAGGAACCAAACATAGGAAATAAGCAATGTAGTGCTGGTAGGAGTTCTAACTTTGCTGCTGACTATAGAGCTGCATTTTCCTAAACTACTTACACTTTTCTGCTACTCGCATTTGTTTGCTGCTATGTGTAAGCTTAATATGAATAGATTGCAACCACACATGAAAGCTTTTATATTTCCAGGTTGATTTCTGATGTATTGTTTTTAGTGTTTGATTTTCTTACATTCCTATTGTTTCTTTCTTTTTATTGGTGTATTCAAAGTTCTCTAAACATTGCTAATACTTATCATTTATATTAATAGTACCGTTTTTTTGCTGCAGCCCCCCACATGAATAAGCATTTTGCTTTCCCCATCTTTTATTAAATTCTTCCAGTGATTTGTTTGTATTGCATGCGATTGTCATCTTGCAGTTATGCTCATAGCTGGACTGGTAAATTCAGCGTTAACAGAGCGTTAACTGTGTAAACTTTGTGTGACAAGGTTATCCAGAATCACCACTGTTAAGTGTAGTGACGTTGACAACTCGGAGAGAGGTTTCTGAGACAGGCCCAAACTGTGGTATAGAATATATTTTTCTCTAGAGAAACATGGTGATGGCTGTGTGAAGTATGAAAGTGAACAAGACAAAAAAGTTTTGCCTACTTTTTGTAAACTAGAGCTGTCAGAAGGTGACTCAGTTCAAATGTGAAATATTTTAACTTCATATTTTGGTTGGGTCACAAATTGCGATTGCGTTATTT
Source organism: Pseudochromis fuscus (assembly GCA_900323345.1). NCBI lineage: Eukaryota > Metazoa > Chordata > Actinopteri > Pseudochromidae > Pseudochromis > Pseudochromis fuscus. The sequence continues at coordinate 9,711 of OOFC01016125.1, read as the reverse complement.
GATAGATAAGAATACAGAATTGTAACAGAATTTTTTTTTAATCTGTAGACAAAATCTGTCACATAAAAGATTTAATGCAACAAAATTATTTGTTACATTTTATATATATGCATATACATATGCATGCCTAAATCAATAACGTGCAATATATATGATTCAATTGACAATTTTCCAACCTAAGTGCATTATTTGGGCATTATACCAGCAGTAAATGGTATGTAGATATTATTTGATTGTTAAACTGTCAGACGATGCTCTGTCCTAACATAGAAAATGACACTGTGCCTCATTGTAAAAACTACAAAATGGTTACACACAGCCTATGAACCAAACATGTAAATAGTAATATTTATTATAGTATTTATTGCTGTCTTTATTGCTTTGGTTTCCAAGATGTTTGTTAATGATGATGATGGATTGAAAACGTGCCTTTCTCCAGCCCAACAAACTTTCTCAAAGCCATGTAACTGTACAAACTTTTTTTTTTTCATGTGTGATGGATTTGAATTCATGTTAATATAACATTTACGCTGTTCTGTATTTCAATTCTGTAATTTGTGTATAATAAATATGTACACATCTGTATACAACAAGAATCACAACAATGCTTTTTCACTGAATATAAATGTCTATGTTTTCTCTGTCTTGCTCTTTTGGGGGATGTCATGTTTTGTACACTTGCACCTGAAGTTATGAAATAAAAGAAAAAGATGTGCTGTTTTTGTTTGGTTGCATTACACAAATGTTTAGCTATTTAGAAAAGACCTTTATACTTTTGTTACAAATTAATAAATGTAGTTTGTACATTTTTAAAATTTCATTAAATTGTTCTTCCATGGTTAAATGTATCTGCCTTTAATAGATCGGAATTGCATTTGTTAATTTTCCTGTCAAACTACTCCTCTCCTATATTTAGAAGTATCTCCATGACAACTGAGTAAAAGCTTAAGCATCTGTTTGGACAAAGCTACATAATACAAAGACTGAGATCATGATTTAAAAAGAGAAAAATAAATAGGATAATAGTCAAAAATCAAGTGGATCTCTAGTTCAGACTTGTATTGTTCACCTGGTTTATATTATTTTAGGCTGTCAGTAAATTTAAGGAGAAAGAGTCTGGCCAATAAGAGTTCCTTTTGTTCAGTCATTGTCCAATAGCCTGCGAGATTATATGGTTACGACAGAAAGCAACAAGAAGTTTCCAAAATGGGGCTCGAAAGTACTATGGTCTGGTAAGAAGTCTACAAAATCTTTTTTTTTATGTATGTGTTGATGCACTTGTGGTTAATAGGAGGACGTGGGAGTTAATTTCTCGATAAGTTAGACCACAGACCCGAATATTAAGGAAATGTCTCTGCCATCCAGGCTGATTATTCACCGTTGACGATTAGCCGGCTATCGCAGTGTCGACCGGCTGAGTCATTGTAGCTAAAGTTAGCTTAGATTTGCTGGCCTAATAAAGTGGTCGGTCAGTTTTAATGTATATGACATTGTTCCTAAATGTTTCTGTTTGCAATTTAGAGCTTTCTATCTCAATTATCAATTGAAAAAAGCGACTAGCTGTCTGTTTTTACCAGCGGCATACGTGGTCACCACTTGCTAACGTTAGCAAGCCGTGCTAGTTAATGTTGTTTTAATATCTTGTAAAGATGTTTAACTCCAGTTAACTACTTCCTGGTTGAAGATGGCAGCTTTTCTCACATGTGCCTCTCTGTCTGTGAAGACACCTGAGTGTTACTTACTAATACAAACTATCAACTAGGCCTAATTGGGTTATGGTTGATATGGGAATGTGTCAACGGGAACTAGCCGGTTAGCTAACTGGTGTATCACAGCCCCACTAAACCTGTATTTTCTTCTCAGTGTGGACAACAGTGAATACATGAGAAATGGAGACTTTCTACCAACGAGGCTACAAGCTCAACAAGATGCTGTCAACATCGTTTGCCACTCAAAAACACGCAGCAATCCAGAAAACAATGTGGGCCTTATCACTATGGCAAAGTAAGCTATACAGACATTTTTATAAAGTCACAACAATATCAGGTCAAATGTATTTTTGTTGGAAATTGCTGATGATGATTGATAACTGTGGATGTTATGTTCATGTTTTTTTCTGCAGTAACTGCGAGGTCCTGACCACACTGACACCAGATACTGGCCGCATCCTGTCCAAACTCCATGCTGTACAGCCCAAAGGAAAAATCTGCTTCTGCACGGGCATCAGAGTGGCTCATGTATGTAATCTGCAGTTCCAAAATTCAAAATAAAGAGTCTACCCAGCAATTTCTTAAGTGGTAAATTAGATGTTTTGCTTTCTGCAGAGGCAGTGTTTGAATGTTTTCTTTTTATTTCTTTACTATGTAGCTGGCCCTAAAGCACAGACAAGGAAAAAACCACAAGATGAGAATCATTGCCTTTGTTGGGAGTCCTGTGGAAGATAATGAAAAAGATGTAAGTTCAAAGTCTTGTATCAAACTTTGAGAGAAATTTTGGTGTAATACTGATTTTCATTTGCTAGGTTTAACTTATCCCACTGTCTACACACTCACTGCAATGTGTGTGTTTTTCTTTGTCTCCTCCTGACTCATTTCCAACTTGCTGACTCTGCAGCTTGTCAAGATGGCAAAACGCTTGAAAAAAGAGAAAGTGAACGTGGATATTATCAACTTTGGAGAAGAGGTGAGACAGTCTTCATTTATCTTACATTCTACTTCTATAAAGCAGAAAAAAAGACTACAATGTTACTTTTTCATAGCTTTCATTTTCTTAATTTCCGTCATACATGTGTATTTATAAGCAGAATTTTCAATTCCCCTTGCCATCTGTCCCCAACTATGCATTCAGGAGGTGAACACAGAGAAGCTGACTGCTTTTATTAACACTCTGAATGGGAAGGAGGGGACGGGCTCCCACCTGGTCACAGTGCCTCCAGGGCCCAGTCTGGCTGATGCGCTGTTGTCCTCTCCCATCCTGGCTGGTGAAGGAGGCTCTATGATGGGTCTTGGGGCCAGTGACTTTGAGTTTGGTGTGGATCCCAGTGCTGATCCTGAGCTGGCCCTGGTAAGCAATGTATATTAAGAGCCTCAGAACTTGGCATGTATGTGTTAATTTTGTGAAGATGCACATTAAGCTACTGCTTGATGATACAATGTAGTTGTACAAATAAAGAGAGAAGCTAAAAGCCTTTCAAGCACACATTGCATATGGTAACAATGGGGTGTGATGTTTTTTACACAGCAAATACCTGTCAATGAGTGTGAGATTAGAACCCACTGATCTACAATATGAGGCTGCATAGCAGAGTATTAAAATAGCATTAAGGAATGCATGAAATTCTTAGACTAAAATGTCATCGCTTCAAAGAAGGACCTTGATAAAAATGATGATGAAGAAGTTATAGGGATCTTTGAAATAGGCCAAGGATGCAAAAGACTCTTTCCTTTTTAGTTTTTCACTTGATTGTTTCATATGTTTGCATAAAAAGAGGTAACAAATTGGTAGTATTTTTAATGTTTTGTTTCTGCCTGAAACATGTGAGTCTACAGTGGATGTTTTAGACTTCTGTGTGAGTGTAGCTTTTTATATTTAAAAGCATGGCTGCCCTTTACCTTTGTGTCTCACTGTGCCCATTGTGCATTGCTTTAGGCCCTACGTGTATCAATGGAGGAGCAGCGACAGAGGCAGGAGGAAGAGGCCCGCAGAGCTGCTGCTGCTTCTGCAGCTGAGGCAGGCATGCCCACACCCAGTGCAGATGGTAAATGAAGGATTTCACCAGTGCTTGCTTTTGCCTACGAGACAACACTGATTATTATTTGTTAGTATTGAACTGAATTTATTTATTTTTTAACTCAGAATCGGAGGAGGCCTTATTGAAGATGTCGGTATCTCAGCCTGAGAGTGGTGCAGCAGTGCTTCCTGACTTCAGCAGCATGACAGAGGAGGAGCAGATAGCCTATGCCATGCAGATGTCTCTTGCTGGAGGAGGTGATTTACATTTGATTATCATACTCATTCGTGCTGTGACTATTATTGTCACACCCATGTTTTCTGCTGTGACTGACAAGGCTTCTCCTATTTGTGAACAGAGTATGGTGAAATGGATACAGGAGCTGCTATGGACACTGCAGAATCAGCCAAGGTGTGTCATCATGTAACATTTGAAATTGAGCTGTAGAGCAAGTTTTCATTTTTAAAAGTATGAGGAGATCTCTCCGTGTCTTATGTGTATATATATTAGTTGCAAAGTGAGGGGTTGCCGAGTTATTTCTGCACAGATGATATGAGCTGCTGGCAATAATAGATGGATAGATATTGATTTTAAGTCGGGAAATTCTTTCATTACAGCAGCAAGTTAAGGTAATACACTGAGAAGACAACAAAAAAAAATGTATAAACTTAGAGTAAGGTAATATACAATATACATACATACAGTAGTGTACAGACTGTACACTACTGTACTAAAGTATACTACCTAAAATGTAACTTTAAAAATTACATAGTAATAATATAAATGTAAAATTTAAAATGTAAAAGGTTGAATAAGAATGGAACCTCAAATTTAATCAGGAAACAGTAAAAAGGATGAGTGACAAAGTTATCAAGCTTAGGATATAGGAACCCAAAAATTCATTCAGCATCCTTCCTAAATTAGTTTAACGCCAGTCTTCCTTATTGTGTCAGATCATTCAGGCCTTAGGTATTTTGAATCTGGTCATTTGTACCAGAATCATCTCCATAGCAACAGTTAAAATAACAGAAAAATAAACTTAAAACTGATCAAAGCATAGACCAAGAATAATGCTAAATTAACCAGCAAAGTCTCATAATGAAATATTTTGAAAAAGTTCATTATATAATAAAAATACTTTGTGACCCTTTCAATTAAGAGTACATCACAGACAAGTTAAGCTAGCATAGTTTTAGGTGGTCACACATGTTAAACTACTGCCAGAGTGTAAAATGAAGTTAGTTCATCCTAACTGACTGTATCGTTTTTGTATCTGAACAGGAGGAAGATGATTATGATGTGATGCAAGACCCAGAGTTCCTTCAGAGCGTTTTGGAGAACCTGCCTGGTGTCGACCCAAACAACGAGGCCATCCGCAATGCCATGGGCTCCCTTGCCTCCCAGACAGGAAACAAGCCAGATGGCAAAAAGGACGAAGAGAAGAAGAAATAGACATACAGACTTCGGACATCGACTAGAGAAAAACGAACAATTGCAGACTAATGTGGGATTCTTTAAATATACGATTGCTGATGCATCGCCCTGCATGACAGCACTCTGACATTTAATGCCATCCTTCTCTGTCAAGACTCTCAAAGGCACCAATATAGAAGAAAATAAAAAAAACTACAGCATTGAATATAGTGTATAATGACTGTTATTTGTCCCCAAAACACAAATTGATGATGTTAAAAATGTAATATGGGTCTATTACCAGATTGACTCATGCACTCTCCCCCCTACATTTCCTTATATGGTATAATTCATGATAATTGACCCAACACGAGAATTTGTGGTGACAGGCTTTTGAACTACACTTACCCTCACTCCTGTCAGGTCTTTGTGTTTGTTTTGTTTGTTTGGGTTTTTTTTTTTTTTTTGCAATAAAAGCTCTATGCACACACCTGTCCTCTTGGTGTTTTTGTGTTCTCATGTTGTTGACAGTGCTGTGTGAATTGATGACACCAAAAAGATGTAATAGTGGCAATGGAGTCCACTGTCCCAACTTCAAATGGCATTACATGCTGTTTAAAAATAGCCTGTTGAGGACAAACATAAATGTTTCATATCAGTCCGAGCAGAATAAAAATATACGTGTCGTTTGCAGCATCCTCCATGCATTTTTCCAGCGGTATCACAGCCTGATAGGACGCGCCGGGTCACGTGACGGGAAGCGCAGCATTTTCAGCTGAAAACGAGCTAGGATAGTCGGGAATCGCATATCCAGGTAAACAATCAAAATACATGAAATATTAAAGGAAAATCCCCATCCCGGCCATCCTTTTCTGTGACATCGTCGACCCTACGATCACCGGGTTGTTATCGCTGTGACACCACACCTCACCGAGCCGCTCCGGTTGCTTTTTAATGGCGAACGCTAGCTAGTTAGCTAAATGACCCCTCTCTGTCTTGGCTGGAGCTCAGCGGCCAGCTAGCCAGCCACAGCCGGGGAGGAATATCGTTAGCTCAGAATAACCGAGGTCGCTGCTGGGAAACGTTCTCTCGGTGTCTCAAATGCTCACTACTGCAAACCCTAGCATGCACTAAATCCACGAGAGAGGCAGTGTTTCCCATTCATAGTGAATTAGTGCTGAAGCTGTGACCACAGAAGGGTTTGGTTGCAGAAACGCCGTCGCTCGCTCGCGCGCTAGCTGGCTAACGTGAATGCTAGTGCAGGATCCGTGTAGCTAGCTTCCCTGATAACAAGCTAACCTGCTGGAGCCTGTCAGTAAGTCATCTTATGCACAGTTTATTTCTGATCATATGAATATTTTAGGGCCGTTTTTGTATTTTGCATGTAGCTTATGGGAGCAGGTCAGTGCACAGGTTGACGGATGTTGCTCATGCTGTTGTGTTTTGTTGCTTCCTGTCACCAAATGTGTGTATTTGTGTGTTTACAGGAGTTAATCCCGGTATGGGGGACATGAAGACCCCAGATTTTGATGACCTGTTGGCAGCATTTGACATTCCTGACATAGATGCCAAAGAGGCCATCCAGTCTGCCCCAGATGAGGCAGAGGGGCCCCATGGAGCTGCAGGTGCACCCCTGGGAAAGCCGGATAGCGTGGTGGGCGTTGGGTCATCCTTAAGACCGCCGAGTCCCTCAGACCCCCAGGCGGACACTTCAATTGTGAGTGTGATTGTGAAGAATAAAGTCCGTCTGGAGACTGTAGATGGAGCAGAGGGGGACGCAGACCAGGACCCCATTGACGTGATTGCAGGGGTGGATGTGGGTCCTAGACTTGGTGCATGTGCTCCCGGGATGGGTGAGAATGAGGCTCTTAACCACAATGGTTTTGGGTCATCCGGTGTCTCCACGCCACTCCCCCTGAGCCAAGCTCAGTCTAACGGTGCGCCATGGTCGATGAACACCCCTAAAGTGTCTTCAGAAGCGTCGGGTGCCAGCACAGCCAAGTCTCACAAGCAGGGTGGAAACATTTTCAACAGACTAAAACCGCTTGTGGCACAGGGGTCTGGAGATCCGGTGGGTCGGGCCAGGAAGATGCAGCTTCTACAGCAGCAACACCAGCAACAGCAGGATACAGGCCAAGAGAGAGCAGATGGGGTGAAAGCTTCGTTACCTTCATCTTCTTCTCTGTCAGCCAGCTCGTCTCCTCTGGCTGCTGGTGGGCCCGTCGGGCTAGCATCGCCTTTTTTTCCACCTTCCAAGCCTCTGCTCTCTACTCCACCTTCTGCACCCTCGTCACACCCTCTCCACTCCTCACAGCCTTTTAACGGAGCTCCCAAAGGTGGTCCTGCTGGGTTTCAGCACCAGCAGATGGAGGAGGATGACTCTGACCCTGATTTGGGGAGTCCGCTGGTGATCCAGGAGAACCCAGACTCCCCGACATGCACTCAGCTGAGCCGCCGCTACAAATCTGACTCTGTCTCAGCACAGCCCACATCCTCTACTGCATCTCAACCCAAACCTGGGGACACTCCTTCGGGGGCCTCTCTTACTTCATCCACCCCGCAGTCTGGCTCAACGGAGAGTCCCCAGGTGGAGGACAGACATCCAGAACATGTCATAGAAGAGAGAGACTCACCGGAGAGTCCTGAACCAGAGAAGCCAAAATCAGCGGCTCAGGTCACATCTAAGAGGTGCTCCAGCCCTGCTGTTGCCTCCACTCCACCTCCTTCTGAACTGCGGGAGCCTAAAGAGGAGGAGGAAGAGATGGAGGTGGGGAATGGGATAGACAGGGTTGTTGATGGCAAAGCTGACAAGGGAGAAAATGTGAGAACAGGTGAGGAAAATATGGAGGTGGGTGAAGGAAAGCCTAAACCCCCCTCTACTGATGCTGGAGAAACTGGCATTGCTGCACCTGCTGCTTCTGGAGCTCCATCCCGACCCCTCAAAGTCCGAATTAAAACAATTAAAACCTCCACAGGTGGAATCACTAGAACTGTCACAAGGGTAGCACCTAAAGGTGGTGCTGCGGGAAAAGGCTTGGACTCTAAAGGTCAAACTGGGGATCGTAAAATATTAGGAAACAAGGCCCAGAAACTGGAGGCTTCCTCGGGTCACATGACGACAACTTCCCAGAAAGTAAGTGCTCTCAATGCTTTACCCGTGTCGACACTCGCAGCCAGCAGCGTCATGCTCGCCGCTGCCACGAAGGTCCAGAACAAAATGGCAGCGTCTGACAAGACGAAGGTTTCTGCCACTGCCGTTAGCATCACTAAATCTGCCGCCCTGCCTGTTACTCCTGCTGCGGCCTCCTCCCCAAAGTTCTCAGTTGCTGCTGGTGGGATCAGTGTGCGTACAGCCACTAACAAAACAGCTAACGGGGGCAGCGGCACTATCATAGGTAGCACCCTCCAACCAAACAAACCTGCCTCCATCGTCAACAGCACAGGAGCAGTAATCTCCCGGAGTCAGTCGAGCCTGGTGGAGGCTTTTAACAAAATTCTGAACAGCAAAAACCTCCTGCCGAGCTACAAGCCCGACCTCTCAGCTCCTCCGCCACCTGAGTGGGGCCTTCCACTCCCGGCCACAGGATACCGCTGCCTGGAGTGTGGAGATGCGTTCGCCCTGGAGCGCAGCCTGGCACGACACTACGACCGACGATCACTCCGCATCGAGGTGACCTGCAACCACTGTGCTAAGAGGCTGGCCTTCTTCAATAAGTGCAGCCTGCTGCTGCATGCCAGGGAACATAAGGAGCGTGGGCTGGTCATGCAGTGTTCACACCTGGTCATGAGGCCTGTCACCGTGGAGCAGATGATTGGACAGCAGGACATAACTCCAATCGGTGGTAAGTAGAGGTGCAGCTAAAGATGATTGTAAATAGTTAATCATTTATTCATTTAATTTTTATCATTGTTTTTTTTATTCAATAACTGCTCTTCACAATTTACCAGAGCAGTTGTGTCATTTTTCAAATCTTTTGTCTAAAACTTTATGATGATAAAGTTAAAATAAGGAGAAAAAATAAATTAAAAAAGAGAAGAAACAATATTTTGGATAAGTGACCCTTTGAATTTCAAACTTGCTAATGACTAATTTCTGACAAAAGAAGTGATTGTTTGATTCAGAAAAATGTCAGAAAATATATTCCTTCAGTCTGAGGACATATTCATCAGGTATTCTCAGGGTGACCTCCTTAAATTGCTTTTTTGGCCGACCACCAGTACAAAACATGAAGGTCTTTAATTTACTGTCATAGAAGACTTGCAAATGTTTCCATAAAAAACTCAACTTTATCCACAAAATCGTTGCTAATTCGTTTTCCTATAAGTAACAAGTGGTTTCAGCTCTGCATGGTAAATTTTATTTTTGTGTAGAGGATGATAAAAGAACCACAAACGTGTAACAGTTTTAAAAACAATGCATGTATCATTCATCAGTGACCCATCTCCATTGACCACGTCCCTGTTCTCTCTGTTTCCACCTGTGGCTGACCAGGCCTGCTGTCCTCTTCGTCCTCCTCTCCTCCAGTCTCCTCTCCCTCTGCCACGCCCGGAGGCCCCGCCGTCTCTGC